>OY735217.1:10585528-10613028 GCA_963457665.1 Thysanoteuthis rhombus
GTAGTAGTAGTAGTAGTAGTAGTAGTAATAATAATAATAATAATAATAATAATAATAATAATAATAATAATAATAATGATAATAATAACAACAACAATAATAATAATAAAAATAATAATAATAATAATAGCTGTTAGCAGTGGCCTAACAGAGGTAGTGGAGGTACGAACCACAGCACTGCTATGATAAATGAGGGAGAGATGAAATGAGATGAGATTTAGGCTGAAGATCTGAGAAGACTTGCCGTCACCCAGCCTTCAGCAATAACCACCGGGTAACAAACTGTGAAACAGTAAACCACAGTATTGCTGTCGACTAAGAGAGTGTGGAGAGGAGGGTTGTAGACTTGAGGAGACTTGCTATCACTCAACCTCCAGCAGTAACCACCAGGCAACTGGTGTGAAATTGTAGTAGTAGTAGTAGTAGTAGTAGTAGTAGTAGTAATAATAATAATAATAATAATAATAATAATAATAATAATAATAATAATGATAATAATAACAACAACAATAATAATAATAAAAATAATAATAATAATAATAGCTGTTAGCAGTGGCCTAACAGAGGTAGTGGAGGTACGAACCACAGCACTGCTATGATAAATGAGGGAGAGATGAAATGAGATGAGATTTAGGCTGAAGATCTGAGAAGACTTGCCGTCACCCAGCCTTCAGCAATAACCACCGGGTAACAAACTGTGAAACAGTAAACCACAGTATTGCTGTCGACTAAGAGAGTGTGGAGAGGAGGGTTGTAGACTTGAGGAGACTTGCTATCACTCAACCTCCAGCAGTAACCACCAGGCAACTGGTGTGAAATTGTAGTAGTAGTAGTAGTAGTAGTAGTAGTAGTAGTAATAATAATAATAATAATAATAATAATAATAATAATAATAATAATAATGATAATAATAACAACAACAATAATAATAATAAAAATAATAATAATAATAATAGCTGTTAGCAGTGGCCTAACAGAGGTAGTGGAGGTACGAACCACAGCACTGCTATGATAAATGAGGGAGAGATGAAATGAGATGAGATTTAGGCTGAAGATCTGAGAAGACTTGCCGTCACCCAGCCTTCAGCAATAACCACCGGGTAACAAACTGTGAAACAGTAAACCACAGTATTGCTGTCGACTAAGAGAGTGTGGAGAGGAGGGTTGTAGACTTGAGGAGACTTGCTATCACTCAACCTCCAGCAGTAACCACCAGGCAACTGGTGTGAAATTGTAGTAGTAGTAGTAGTAGTAGTAGTAGTAGTAGTAGTAATAATAATAATAATAATAATAATAATAATAATAATAATAATAATAATGATAATAATAACAACAACAATAATAATAATAAAAATAATAATAATAATAATAGCTGTTAGCAGTGGCCTAACAGAGGTAGTGGAGGTACGAACCACAGCACTGCTATGATAAATGAGGGAGAGATGAAATGAGATGAGATTTAGGCTGAAGATCTGAGAAGACTTGCTGTCACCCAGCCTTCAGCAATAACCACCGGGTAACAAACTGTGAAACAGTAAACCACAGTATTGCTGTCGACTAAGAGAGTGTGGAGAGGAGGGTTGTAGACTTGAGGAGACTTGCTATCACTCAACCTCCAGCAGTAACCACCAGGCAACTGGTGTGAAATTGTAGTAGTAGTAGTAGTAGTAGTAGTAGTAGTAGTAGTAGTAATAATAATAATAATAATAATAATAATAATAATAATAATAATAATAATGATAATAATAACAACAACAATAATAATAATAAAAATAATAATAATAATAATAGCTGTTAGCAGTGGCCTAACAGAGGTAGTGGAGGTACGAACCACAGCACTGCTATGATAAATGAGGGAGAGATGAAATGAGATGAGATTTAGGCTGAAGATCTGAGAAGACTTGCCGTCACCCAGCCTTCAGCAATAACCACCGGGTAACAAACTGTGAAACAGTAAACCACAGTATTGCTGTCGACTAAGAGAGTGTGGAGAGGAGGGTTGTAGACTTGAGGAGACTTGCTATCACTCAACCTCCAGCAGTAACCACCAGGCAACTGGTGTGAAATTGTAGTAGTAGTAGTAGTAGTAGTAGTAGTAGTAGTAATAATAATAATAATAATAATAATAATAATAATAATAATAATAATAATAATAATGATAATAATAACAACAACAATAATAATAATAAAAATAATAATAATAATAATAGCTGTTAGCAGTGGCCTAACAGAGGTAGTGGAGGTACGAACCACAGCACTGCTATGATAAATGAGGGAGAGATGAAATGAGATGAGATTTAGGCTGAAGATCTGAGAAGACTTGCCGTCACCCAGCCTTCAGCAATAACCACCGGGTAACAAACTGTGAAACAGTAAACCACAGTATTGCTGTCGACTAAGAGAGTGTGGAGAGGAGGGTTGTAGACTTGAGGAGACTTGCTATCACTCAACCTCCAGCAGTAACCACCAGGCAACTGGTGTGAAATTGTAGTAGTAGTAGTAGTAGTAGTAGTAGTAGTAGTAATAATAATAATAATAATAATAATAATAATAATAATAATAATAATAATAATAATAATGATAATAATAACAACAACAATAATAATAATAAAAATAATAATAATAATAATAGCTGTTAGCAGTGGCCTAACAGAGGTAGTGGAGGTACGAACCACAGCACTGCTATGATAAATGAGGGAGAGATGAAATGAGATGAGATTTAGGCTGAAGATCTGAGAAGACTTGCTGTCACCCAGCCTTCAGCAATAACCACCGGGTAACAAACTGTGAAACAGTAAACCACAGTATTGCTGTCGACTAAGAGAGTGTGGAGAGGAGGGTTGTAGACTTGAGGAGACTTGCTATCACTCAACCTCCAGCAGTAACCACCAGGCAACTGGTGTGAAATTGTAGTAGTAGTAGTAGTAGTAGTAGTAGTAATAATAATAATAATAATAATAATAATAATAATAATAATAATGATAATAATAACAACAACAATAATAATAATAAAAATAATAATAATAATAATAGCTGTTAGCAGTGGCCTAACAGAGGTAGTGGAGGTACGAACCACAGCACTGCTATGATAAATGAGGGAGAGATGAAATGAGATGAGATTTAGGCTGAAGATCTGAGAAGACTTGCCGTCACCCAGCCTTCAGCAATAACCACCGGGTAACAAACTGTGAAACAGTAAACCACAGTATTGCTGTCGACTAAGAGAGTGTGGAGAGGAGGGTTGTAGACTTGAGGAGACTTGCTATCACTCAACCTCCAGCAGTAACCACCAGGCAACTGGTGTGAAATTGTAGTAGTAGTAGTAGTAGTAGTAGTAGTAGTAGTAGTAATAATAATAATAATAATAATAATAATAATAATAATAATAATAATGATAATAATAACAACAACAATAATAATAATAAAAATAATAATAATAATAATAGCTGTTAGCAGTGGCCTAACAGAGGTAGTGGAGGTACGAACCACAGCACTGCTATGATAAATGAGGGAGAGATGAAATGAGATGAGATTTAGGCTGAAGATCTGAGAAGACTTGCCGTCACCCAGCCTTCAGCAATAACCACCGGGTAACAAACTGTGAAACAGTAAACCACAGTATTGCTGTCGACTAAGAGAGTGTGGAGAGGAGGGTTGTAGACTTGAGGAGACTTGCTATCACTCAACCTCCAGCAGTAACCACCAGGCAACTGGTGTGAAATTGTAGTAGTAGTAGTAGTAGTAGTAGTAGTAGTAGTAATAATAATAATAATAATAATAATAATAATAATAATAATAATAATAATAATAATGATAATAATAACAACAACAATAATAATAATAAAAATAATAATAATAATAATAGCTGTTAGCAGTGGCCTAACAGAGGTAGTGGAGGTACGAACCACAGCACTGCTATGATAAATGAGGGAGAGATGAAATGAGATGAGATTTAGGCTGAAGATCTGAGAAGACTTGCCGTCACCCAGCCTTCAGCAATAACCACCGGGTAACAAACTGTGAAACAGTAAACCACAGTATTGCTGTCGACTAAGAGAGTGTGGAGAGGAGGGTTGTAGACTTGAGGAGACTTGCTATCACTCAACCTCCAGCAGTAACCACCAGGCAACTGGTGTGAAATTGTAGTAGTAGTAGTAGTAGTAGTAGTAGTAATAATAATAATAATAATAATAATAATAATAATAATAATAATGATAATAATAACAACAACAATAATAATAATAAAAATAATAATAATAATAATAGCTGTTAGCAGTGGCCTAACAGAGGTAGTGGAGGTACGAACCACAGCACTGCTATGATAAATGAGGGAGAGATGAAATGAGATGAGATTTAGGCTGAAGATCTGAGAAGACTTGCTGTCACCCAGCCTTCAGCAATAACCACCGGGTAACAAACTGTGAAACAGTAAACCACAGTATTGCTGTCGACTAAGAGAGTGTGGAGAGGAGGGTTGTAGACTTGAGGAGACTTGCTATCACTCAACCTCCAGCAGTAACCACCAGGCAACTGGTGTGAAATTGTAGTAGTAGTAGTAGTAGTAGTAGTAGTAGTAGTAGTAATAATAATAATAATAATAATAATAATAATAATAATAATAATAATAATAATGATAATAATAACAACAACAATAATAATAATAAAAATAATAATAATAATAATAGCTGTTAGCAGTGGCCTAACAGAGGTAGTGGAGGTACGAACCACAGCACTGCTATGATAAATGAGGGAGAGATGAAATGAGATGAGATTTAGGCTGAAGATCTGAGAAGACTTGCCGTCACCCAGCCTTCAGCAATAACCACCGGGTAACAAACTGTGAAACAGTAAACCACAGTATTGCTGTCGACTAAGAGAGTGTGGAGAGGAGGGTTGTAGACTTGAGGAGACTTGCTATCACTCAACCTCCAGCAGTAACCACCAGGCAACTGGTGTGAAATTGTAGTAGTAGTAGTAGTAGTAGTAGTAGTAGTAGTAATAATAATAATAATAATAATAATAATAATAATAATAATAATAATAATAATGATAATAATAACAACAACAATAATAATAATAAAAATAATAATAATAATAATAGCTGTTAGCAGTGGCCTAACAGAGGTAGTGGAGGTACGAACCACAGCACTGCTATGATAAATGAGGGAGAGATGAAATGAGATGAGATTTAGGCTGAAGATCTGAGAAGACTTGCTGTCACCCAGCCTTCAGCAATAGCCACCGGGTAACAAACTGTGAAACAGTAAACCACAGTATTGCTGTCGACTAAGAGAGTGTGGAGAGGAGGGTTGTAGACTTGAGGAGACTTGCTATCACTCAACCTCCAGCAGTAACCACCAGGCAACTGGTGTGAAATTGTAGTAGTAGTAGTAGTAGTAGTAGTAGTAGTAGTAGTAGTAATAATAATAATAATAATAATAATAATAATAATAATAATAATAATAGGGTAACAGGGTGCCTGGTCCTTGTGGCTAATGAATGTGAGATGAGACATGATATGATCGGGTAGTTTCTACGCTTGCACATTAGCAAATATTATAACGACCCACGAGCAAAGAACTGAATCGAACACCGGCCGAAACCAGTCACAGAAGCTAAATTGTGACCATATTATGGGACTTCACTATACATACTGATAGGACTATAAACGCAAAGAGGACAGATATTAAGATGAAAAAAATTCAAAGAAAAGGCGTGTCTTCGGGTAGATCTAACTGTCCCAGCCGATAAAAATATTGCTGTCAAGGAATTCGAGAAACTGTCAAAATATAAAGACTATGAGATAGAAATCGGTAGAATGTGGCAACACTGGACCAAAATAGTACAGATTGTTTTTGGAGCCCTTGGGTTACTTTCAAATTTGTTTTGGCTAAAAAAGACATACGACATATCTACAATGCTCACTTTTATTTCATTATATTTACTCAATTATTTTTAAAAAATCAAATCAATCTTGTTTCTCTTTTTCCTTTAGAATTTTAACAAGCAAGGGGTTATCGATCATTTGTCTTAAACAACAACAACAACAGCAACAATAATAATAATAATAATAATAATAATGATAATAATAATAATAATAATAATAATAATAATAATAATGATAGACCTATGACCCCCAGCTGTTAGCAATGACCAAACAGTCAAGAAAAAGCATGATGGAGGCAGTACAAATCACACAATCAGCTTCCAGTGATAACCCCGAGGCAACTGCAGTGAAACCGTAATCCACAGAATTGCAGCGGACTGTGAGAGTGCGAAGAGGAGGTCTAAAGACTTGAGGAGACTTGAAGTTACCCAGTCTCCAGCGGTGACTACCAGGCAACTTGCGTGGAAATGCAAATAGCCCTGGATAATGAAAAATACTTTGGGACATTGACATCCAAACAGACCACCCCATCCAAGCAAGAAGACTGGGCCTTGTGATCACAGATAGGAAGAGGAAAACCTACCAAATAATAGACGTGACCGTGCCTGCAGACTGCAGGATGAATAGGAAAGAGAATGATAACTGGAAAATACCAGGATCAGGCAAGAGAACTGAAAAAAGTGTGGAACATGGAAGTCAGAATAGTACCAGTAATAATAGGTGCACTCGGAACCGTACCAAAGACACTAAAGGCGAGTTTAGAGGAACTAAGGGTAAAAGGAGGGATTGAGACTGTGCAGACAACAGCACTGCATGGGACTGCACGAATACTGAGGAAAGTGTTTGAAATATGAGATCTACGACCCTAGCTGTTAGCAGTGGCCTAACAGAGGAAGGAAAAACCAAAAAACAAAACAAAACAAAAAACAACGCACAAATGGTGGTGGAGGTACGGACCACAGCACTACTGTGAATGGTGAGGGAGATATGAGCGGAGGGCTGGGGACCAGAGGAGACTTACTATCATTCAGCCTTAAGCGATAACCGACGGGCAATCGGTGTGAGACTGTGAACCATAGCTCTGCTGTGGACATGAGGGCGTGGAGAGGAAGACTTGAGGAGACTTGCAGTCACCCAGCTTCCAGCTGTGATCACCAGGCAACTGGTGTGAAAATTAATAATAATAATAATAATGAAAATAATAATAATAATAATAATAATAATAATGACAATGACGATGACGATGATCTGAAGCAATCATCACCACGACTTTTTCCATCGCTTACTGAAAGCATTAATAAAAACAACGTGCCACACATTTTTATTCCAGGGTCTTATTTTCCAATTGCTCTCCTGTTTTTTTGTGCATAGGGATAGGGTATGGCTAGCATTCCATTCAAACTCAGCTTTTTGTTACCAGGTCAGGGATATTTCAAAATTAATCTCAATTCTTTTTCACATATTCCTTCAGGAAAGCAAAAAAAACAAAACAAGATAATAATTTGAGTAATTATGTATTTACTCTGACCTCAAACAATAACGATCACAAAAGATTTAGAAGTGAGAACTTTTTCGAAATTCACAATTGTTCTGAAATTCGCCTTCACGAACCGGGCCCTGAAATATAAACTCCCATCATGTTTTCGTTATGTGTTCCATGGTAATGACGTTCAAATTTCAGTACATCCTATCGTACGTCTCACCATTTCAAATATAATCTAATTTTCTCCTTAGATTCATCAAGATGAGTATCAAGGATATGAACTTGGAGGGACAGCCTGCGGCCTATCTAACGGAAATTCTTCAATATAGTCCCGACCAGCTCTACATAGTTTCTGGTCTTGGGATTACCCTGGAAGCCTAATCCTCTGTCTCAAAGCGGCAACAACCTGCTTTCCCCTTCGTAATGAGCTTCCTTAAAAAAATTCTTGTATCCACAGATGACCTTTATCTGTAGACAGGCAAAGATATTGACTTCGACCATTGCCTCATACAATACCCCAGTTCACTATCTGCCAAGATGTGCGAGGCTTACGAAACATATTTTGGCATGTTTATCGGTGACTAATACTGGTAACTTCATAATGTTGAAAACGGCTGGGAGGTCATTGGAGACTTCATAATGGTGGCATTTCTGATGGATCTCCGATAATGCTTTACTGTTTTCCTGCTATCTTTGAAGTTGGGGCAGCAGGAACATTGTGGTGCTCTACCAAAGGCGGTATAGACCACAGCCCTCAGCATTTTATTTGGGATAAACAACGTCGCGTCGGAGCCACTGGTTTACACCCGGAAAGTGTGGATGCCACCACAGAACATTGAATCAGTCCTTATGAAACATTTTGTCACATCTGCAAATAAGCTTGCCCTTAAGTACATTTTCCAAAGCTAACTGATACAAAAATGGAGATTGGCTGGATGAATAGCAACGGAAAAGGACAACAGATTGAGCAAAAGATTAACTGATAGGAGCTCATTTAACAGTAAACCCAGTAGGAAAAGAGCAGACACAAGATGGTGGGAAGGAATAGAAAACAATGCCAGCAAGACACCATCCGAAGTTAGCACAATCGCAGTCGTCATTGAATATGCTGGGTAATGTTTTTGGCTGCTGTTGATGATAATGATGATTATCGATTTCAATTTTTACTCGTCATTGTTTTTATTTCCACGATGTATGGACACAGCACCCCATGTCAGTGTTTAGATCAGGGTTTCTCAGCCTTTTTGACATGGCAACCCCCTTTGATACGACGAACTTTTCACAACCACTCACCCATTGTTATAAAACCAATAGGTTACTAAGGTAACTAAACGTAGACACAAATAAAGACTAAAGCATTGCCCCAAACTGCAATGTATTTGTAATCTATAAGAATTTCATGATTGTTATTATGAAATTACTTTGAAAAAATAGATTACTGGAACGTAACAAAAACAAAATTTCTTTTCGAAAAATCACTGAATACAATCGAGCATTTTTACAATAACCACCAACTCTAGCATATTCTTATAAAGATAAAAACAATCATAAACAAAGCTGACGACTGCAGGGTCTAACACTCAAAATTCTATACCGATTGAAGATAATTATTGCAACTTTTGTATTGTATATATAATAAATAAAAAATCATACAAAATTAGTTTTTTCATTTATTTATTAGAATGATATAAGCCCTTGTGTATCGGTGTGAAATATCTCCATTGATAAGATGTGTCAATTTAGCTAAGTCGGTATGACAGCAAGCTGGCAAATCACAGTAAGGGAATTAGGGTTGTACGTATCAAGTTATACTCCTCATCTTGGTGAAGATTCTTCTTGTTATTTTTGTTACGGTAGAAAAAGTTCAACCCTGGTTTTCATACTGGTATTCGAGAAAAAAACAAAAAACTCAACGTAAATAATAATTCTTAAAAGAGAGATTTGAAAAAAAAATTATGTGACTCAAAATAACCTTTACGTGATCATGAGAGGGTTCCCAGCCCTTACTTTGAGAAGCCCTACTTTAGGTATGTAACTATATTGTGCATTGGCATCTACTGGTGCAGTAGTCGTGGTTATCGCAGCGAGCAGGAATGACAGAAGATGAAATACAGTTCTGTAAATGATAACCTAATGAACGGATCGATATGTTTATTACTGTTACGTCCATTGTCAGATTTTTATTTCGAGAAATATTTGGAGAGATCGAAGGGAAAAACATCAGGAGAAATAATTGACTTATTAACATCAATAAACAAATCGATAATTTCCAATTCAAAACTGCTTTAAGAAATAATAAAGAAGAGAAGAAAAACAGAGAAAAATGAGAATAGAGAAGGAATTGGAAAGGAGAAAACTATATCAGTACCCTGCATGAAAAAATCACCGATGCCCGCGCGTGTACCAGAAATAGAAACCTAGAAAAACATCTGAAATTATCTTTAAAAAATCAAATAGATCTTTTATCTGAAATTATCTAAAAACAACAAAAAACAAATCAAGATTTGGGCATTGTTGGTTCAAAATGACCATTCCGACCAAAAAAAAAGTGTTTGAAGAAACAATCTACCCCTGTTGTTAGATGGTACCTAGTGGTGAACTCATGCACATTTTCAAGGTTGCAGACCTCAAAATGTTGCCAGGAGCACCCAGAATCGCACAGACAGCCGAGCAAAGAGGGAAGAATATGTAGCCCACTTGGATGATTGGTTGGACAAGCCTTTGTGGGGCTACGGTGATTCCATAAGAGGATTGGAAGGTAGAAGATGAAGAAAGGGGAAAAAGAAAAGGAAAAGAGGAGAAAGGAAGGAAGAGGACTAAGAAGGAAAGAGAAAAAGAATAGTAAAAAAGGAGAAGAAAAGAGAATATGAAAAAGGAATTGGAAAAATAAAGCCAAAAGTAAGGAGAAAGGGAAAGAGTTGAATGAGTTTGAACGAGAGCAAAAAGATAGATGGAAGAATGAAGAAATGGATGAAAGAAAATGGTGAAGAGAAAAGAACGAAAATAATGAAACAGACAAAGGCAAGACGAAAGAGAAGAAAAAAGAAAAAAAAACAAGTGAGAAGAAGAATGTAACAGAAAGAGCGAATAATGATAATATACATTCAGACCATAGAGGAAAGAGAATGAAAAACTGGAAAAATACCAGGACCAGGCAAGAGAACTGACGGAAGAAGGTGTGGAACGTGAAAGTCAGGGTAGTACCAGCAATAGCAGGTGCACTTGGAACTGCACCAAAGACACTGAAAGCGAGATAGGAGGAATTTGGGGTAAAAGGAAAGATTGAGACTGTGCAGTCTACATCATTGCTAGGGATTGCTCGAATACTGAGGAAAGTGCTACGACACCAGCTGTCAGCAGTGGCCTAACAGAGAAGGGAAAAACACACATACAAATAATGGCAATGGAGATACGAACCACAGCACTGCTGTGTTAGGTGAGGGAGAGACGAGACGAGAGGAAGGCTGAAGACTTGAGGAGACTCACTGCCATTCAGCCTTCAGCGATAAACGCCTGGCAACTGGTGCGAAACTGAAAATTGCAGTACTGCTGTGGACTACGAGAATGTGGAGAGGAGGACAGGAGATTTAAAAGACTTGCTGTCACTCAACCTCCAGCGATAACCACCAGGCAAGTTGTGTGAAATTGCTAATAATAATAATGATAATAATAATAATAATAATATGAAGAAGAAGAAGAAAAAAAAGAAGAGGAGGAAGAAGAAAAAGAAGAAGAAGAAGAAGAAGAAGAAGAAGAAAAAGAAGAAGAAGAAGAAGAAGAAGAAGAAAAAGAAGAAGTAATGTCTAATTAAAAAACAAAATTACAATTATTAGTTGCAGTGGCTGCTAGCGCTATTGACTGAATTATACAAATAATGATATTAATATGTTTATTCGTGGGAGTGGTTTCTGAACAAATATTTATAGTAACCAGCCTACATGAATAAATCAATAATTTTAGCAAAATAAAAATGTGATGGATCTGTAAAATCTGAAAAAATATATTCGTGCTGAGAGGGCTATTCATGAAAGTCTGAGAAACAGAAAATAATAATCAGTAAAATATTCTAGAGTATAAATCATCGGATGTTGTTATTAGCCGTGGTTGTTATACTATCAAGTAGAATTATCTCATAATATATATATATATATGTGTGTGTGTGTGTGTGTTTAATAGATTTATATCCGACAGAATGATTATAAATCACGTTATATTATATTGAAACTAATTTGACATGATCACCCGTTATTACTAAGCGAATGTTGTGTATGACGTAGACAACTTAAATAGAATAAACAATAAAAGCCCCATTTCCTTTAATTGTTTATCCAATTCACGTTGTCTGGGCCAGATGGTACATTCACCGTGTAATGATGGCTCATCATTTCAAATTTTCCATCATATCTCTAATTATTCTGTCGAATCGTATATATTTATTTCTTAATAACCTAATTGTTGAAAGAGACATATAGAGCATATATAAACCGTGAATAAGCAAGATGGGAATTTAGAGTCAAGACAGTTATTTTATTTTCTGCGTAAACGGTGGCTATTCAGCTCAATAGTAAGCGCAACATTACGTTGAATCGGTAATCTTATCAGTCGCAGGTTCGATTTCTGCTTCAGCCCCATTTCCTTCAATTGTTTATTTCATTTACGTTGTTCCAGCCAAATGGTACAATAAGCGTGTAATAACGGGTGATCATTTCGAATAAGAGTTTCCATATCATATAACACAATTTATTATCATGTGCACTCACATACTTATATATATAACAAAGTGCTGGTCAGTTGCTTTGTTAGCCCGTAAGTCACGGGGAAAAAGGGAATATTACATTCTTATCTAAATTCACCCTCATACTACCTTCCTTTACCATCCCAAGCCAGTCACTGGTACATCCCTCTCCTCCAGTATGATAAACTCCAACCCATCTAGATAGAGGTAGAAAGGAGTCTTGACAATATTTTTCTCAGAAAGAAACATTGCAACCCACAATCCACTCGATGTAAGAAAAAGTGGAAAGTGGGCAGGCAAGACTTATCTCGTTTGCTAAAAGCAATTGTTACATACAGTATGGTAATCATAAGGTGCTATGACAATTTCCCTCTTTAGTTCGTCCCTGTGTACGTACGTAATGCTTTCATTAGATCTTCCTGTGTGATTCCCAATTAGCGCCAGTGATCGATGTTCAAAATCAAGCAAAAAGCCAGGATTTCCAATGCTGATTTTCAAAGCATCTAGAAGCGTACCACTAGAATATTTGTTGCAATATAATCTCCTTATATTGCTTTATACCTATATGGCCCTGTGCCAATTTGATTTCAAATAACGGGTTATTGGCCTGCTTGGTATATCAAATAGTTGTCCATTTCCCACCAGCATCAAAGATCAGTGTTAGAGACCAGATAAAAGCCAGGATTTCTTATGCTGATTCCCAACGCAAGTACTGTAGTCCACTTTCAATATTGGCGGGGCACGATCTTCCAATCTCAATTTCTATCTATTTGGTACTGTGCTGTACTTGCTATGTTAGTAAATATCAAGATAGCTTGGGATTCCATGCCAGTGCCTGTGGTCAGTGTTCGATCCCAGATAAAAGCCTGGATTTTTGAATGCCGAATTTAAAGTCAGGTTCATCTATTCATCAGAAAGTAGTGGCTCTGCAACGCCCATGATAGAGAAGTGTGGCGAATCCTGGGGAAGGTCTATGTCCAACGACGGCCGTTGAAAGACTGGTGATAATGATGACATCTATTCAACTTGAAAGATCGACAGAGCACGATTTTTTAAATCTATATTTCCACTCGCTTGGTCTTGTGTGGCTCCAACGACTCAGTCTAACATATCATCACCGTTTTTGAGGTCAGGGAATAATCAAATATTTTGTTAATTGCTTCCTCACTTAACGTCATTTCAGTCACAGAAAAAAATTTTTTCTATAGGAAGGCTCTACTTTTGGATAACGAAGGAAACCTGTATTTGCCAGACTAAATGGATTCATCAATAGGTCATTCTTATAGATCACTCACGAAGTATTAAAGTCATTAGTAACGGCTGGCGAAAGAAACATACTAACCATTGTTCTAGTATCAGCAGTAAACAAAATCATCAGAAATAAATTGCAATCAATTCATAAATCAATATTCTTAATTATAATTAGAAATACGATCACTACTAATTGCAGTTCTGATGATTTCCTACACTGGCCTCAATCAAAAACGAGAATTAGCATGTTGTATGTATGTATGTATGTACGTATGCATGCATGTATGTATGTATGTATGTATGTATGTATGTATTTCGCTCTCCGTTTACACCAGAGACTGTCAAAATTGCTCTGTGGTAAATTCAAGATGTTTGAGAGCCGCAAAGCATTAATTATTCGCACGTTCTTATTGTTACGTACACATTTTGTTATATACATTTTATGAATTATAAATTACGTGCTATTATAGAGAAAACTTATCTGAAATAATCTCCCGTTGTTACACGCTTAATATATCATTCAATTTTGATGACATAAACAGAATAAGCATAATTTTACGTGATCGGTGGGCTGTTTTGCACAGTAGTATGTACATCGCTGCGTTAAAGCGGCTACCTATAGGTGGCAGGTTCAATTCCTCCAGCAGTCCAATTTTCTTTAATTATTTATTCTATTTACATTGTCTAAATTGAATGATATAATGGGAGACAGAAGAACATATCAAAGAAGTTTTCTTTATAACATAATGCAATCGCGACGCAATATGTCCATTCCTTCAATACATACATCTTATATAAATATAAAAAATTACATGGTTTTTATTAATGTGTGATATTTTTTACGACTCCATTCGATAATTCAACTAAAAAAGAAGCAGTAGAACACAACATGCTACGCACTGCAGCATTTATCAATTTCAAGAAAGCCATTGACAAGGTGGAAATTCCCATGGTCATTGGGGCTATCACTTTACAAGGTGTAGACCCTTATACGTCAGAGTACTACGACATATATACAGTCACAGTAGCTCCCTTATCAGGTTGCATAAAGGCTCAGAGCCCTTTCAGCTGTAAAAAAGGGTACGACAAGGTGATACCATCTCATCTGAACTCATTACAGCATGCCTCGAGATGATCATCCGGAACTTAAACTGCAAAAATAAAGGAATCAGAATCAACAGCGAATATCTGAGCAACATCAGATTTGCAGATGATATCGTACTTCTTGCAGAGAATCTCCACAACTTCGAACAAATTCTAAATGAAGTGACTGAAGAAAGCAAAAAGTTGGTCTTCGTATGGACTTCAGAAAAACAAAGAGCTGTGCATAACATTGGAAATAAACTGAAACTGAAAACGCAGAACTAGAGAAAGCAGATCATAACATTTACCTAAAACAGCGATTTTCCATGAAATCTTCAAAAGAAGGAGAAATCAAACGAAGAATCACGCTAGGATGGTAAGCCTTCAGCATATTTCAGCTCATCCTTCAAGAACAAGAAAGTCCCATTAGTCCTAAAAAGAAAGGTTTACAACCAATGCATCCTTCTGGAACATGGAACTTAACCAAGAGATCAATCCTTGAACTGAGAACAATGCATCGTGAACGCAAGAGAATCATGCTCAACCTCGCATAGAGAAATCACAAGATTAACATGGAAAAATACAAGAGTCAGAGACATAACAGAATTCATTAGGAATCATTCATTTCCTTCCCTTGCGGCTAGGGGAGTAAGAGGGTTCGCGAACATGGGAGTAGGGCTTTGCTTTGTTTTAGTCGGAGCTAAAATGGCAATGGGCTGGCTATATTGCAAGAATGACAGACAACCGATGGAAATCTCGACTAACACCATGGATCGTCAGAGATGACATGCGTAACCAAAGCCGGCAGAATACACGATGGGAAGACAAACTAGACAAGTGCAGAAAGTACTGGCTCGGTTTCACTCATGATAAAGAGGTCTGGCAAATCCCTGGGAAGGTCTATGTCCAACGATGGACGGTAAAAGAATAATGATGATGATGATGATGATGATGATGATGATGATGATGATGATGATGATGATAGTGATTGGAGTCATGTGAATGGTCACCAAGATCGAAGCAAAGGGTCTGGAGGAACTAAGAGTCCGGGAAAGAACTGGGACTATCCAGACGATGGCACTACTGAAATCGGCCAGAATACTGTCACCTGGGGTGTACCCCTTCTCTGTTATACCAGAGGCCGTGTGTGCCACATGAACATTTCTAATACGGGTATTACGTCTGTATCACTTCAGCCTTCAGAGTTGCCAACCCATCTAGTGGTTTTATATCAAGATTTTATCTGATCCTGATCTTTTTAACAACAGATTGAAAAGCAAGCGGGTGATAAGTGTGTATATCAGTATCACTTGTCTTGGGGACATCACAGATCTTTACAAGGAATGACATTTTGATGATCAGAAAAAAAAGTCATCTTTTCGATAGACGTACTCTAACGAAAATATGACTCTTTTTTTTCCGGTCACCAAAATGTCTTCCCTTGTAGAGATCTGTGTTATCGTGAAAAAGTCATTGCAAAAATGTCACAGGATTTTTAAAGAAAGGAAATAAGTAATAATTCAATCTTTTCAATTCATAGTGACAAAATAGGTAATAAATGTGATTGAATGAATTATATTTTAATAAATTTACTATGATAAATTATGATTTGTTAAAAAATATTTTGACAAAATAAATATTTTCAATCTAGTCATTTTATTATTATTAATCAAAACATTATTCATTTACTGGAGTACAAAAGAAACTTGCTGTCACTAGATTTTTACTGAATGCCAGCAGCCATTGTTCGCGTGGAAACTCAACGAATACGACTAATTACAGTTAATATGAAAGAGAGGGAAACCCTGCGGAAATACCAAGCAAAAGAATTGGATCTTTGTGGAACACAAAAGTCAGGGTGGTACCAATAATAGTAGATACACTTGGAACCGTGCCAAAGATACTGAAAACGAGATTGGATATAAGAGTGAGATGTATAATCTGCATATCACATCACTGCTGAGATCTGCACGACTACTGGGGAGGGTTCTGGGTATATGGGATCTATGGCCTCCAGTTGACATCCATAGCTTAACTGTCAGTATGAGTAAGATATGTTTGAGACGGTACAAATCGAAGAGCTGCTGCGGACTGTGAGAGTGTTGAGAGGAGGGCAAGAGACCAGAGGAGACTTGCTGTCACTCACAGAGTTCACCAGGCAACTAGTGTAAGAATGCAAATAAACAATATTAATAAGAAGGACAAGCATAATAAGAATATATATTCATGGGAAATGATCGATAACGCCCTGCTTGTTAGAACTTCGTAAGAAAGGAAGAAAACATGACCGTTTTGAATTAATTTTGACTGACGAAAATATAGAACACATCAAAAATTTTCAGTTTCGTTTCATCGTATCATATTTGAGAAAAATTGAAGCAGTCTACTTTTTCCTTTTCCTTTTGATAATAATAATAATAATAATAATAATAATAATAATAATAATAATGATAATAATAATAATAATAATAATAATAGTAACGGCAAGTAATAATTCTAATTATAGTGGGGGATCAGGCAAAGAAATTTGCTGCGTTGTAATTGATTTTTGGTGACGAGAGAGTGTGACGAAACCGGATGAAAGGTTGAGAGAACAACAAAAAAAGGAAAATGATCAAAAAGAGATGGAGAAGAGATGGAGTCAGCAAATATATGGACTGGCCGCCATTTCCGTTGATGTGTGAACGAGCGTGAGGTGACGACACGCGAATGCACTCCCCCCCCTGCCCGACCTCCTTCCCCCCTTTTGTTGTACGCACGGGGACAAATGTACACACGCGTGCACATCCTTACATACTTGGACACGCACAAACACGAACAGACGCACACAAATGGGTAGAAATACATCGACGTACACACTCATATATATATATATATATATATATATATATATATATATATATATATATATATACTCACAAGTCGATTTCTATAACCTACTCAAACACGTGCGTGAATACAGGTGTATCTTTGTTGAACTTTGCACAAGTGTGCATGCACATACACACACACTCTCTCTCTCCAACACACACACAAAAACACACACTCGCTGACATATATACATATAATCATAATCATTAGCTGTCATGTCCACAACTTGACGAAGGTGTTTTCAATCTCCTTGGGTAGGCAATCGAGTCTTATCAATTCATTTCCAATCACATATAAACTATTCGTAAAAATATTTTTACTGACTAACCACGCCAATAATACATACGTGTGTGTGCACGTGTGCGCGCGCGCGTGCTTTGTGGCTGAGAAAGTTGAGTATTCCTCACAGGTAACCGTGCTTGGATTTTAAGCATAACAAAAAAACTGAATTTCGAAGTCTGATTTTCAAGGTGAAAAGCTCCCACATCACTTGGATCATTGGAGCACCACACAATTTCCATAACCACCATGGCGACCACTATTTTGCCTTCTTCCAGATTGTGCTAAACTTTCTAGACTACGAATGAGCTGATGTCAGTCTTTACATATCAATTTATCAATCACTTGGCTGATCTTTTCATGTCTGGACAAAGCCAAGACTTTATTCTTACAAGTTTTTAGGACCATACCATTAGCGAGAAGCAAACCCTACCGAGGGGATACTTCTACATAGATCCCAATATGTTGCGTAATAACCTACCGAAGTTAGAAGTTAGGACCTGTAATTAGCGTGTCCGCCGTAAAGGTGGAAAGTAGCAGAGACGAAAAGAAGAAAATACCGTAGTTAAAATTTAGTGGCTTGTTTATTTCTCGTTTTCTCAACCACAGGGTTTCGCAGCTTATGAATCAGAGGACACGAAAGTCGGCTGGGGTGCAACAGAAAAGTGGAGGATCTTTCATGTCAGGGTGAAAGTAACAACTACTGCCTCGACTTTCGGTCTGTGATTGGCCTTCTTTGAGGAGGGCCCTTTGATTAGAATGTAGATAACATACATTGCGTACCCAAGTTAATTAAGCCAGCAAAATTAACCAATGTTGTTTTTGGCGACAAACACCCCTTTGGGACAATCGTTTCGTCTGAAAAGATGTGTGTGTCAGCAAAACACTAATATTTTTCTGAAGTACCTGTCTTCATTATCATATTTTTGAAAAATGGTAGATTGTTGTTGGATGACACAACACTCAGGTTTTGCAGTCAGCCGAAACGTTTATTATTCCATAAGGACCTGTCATCCACACAGTGCACAACAATATTTTCCAATAAATATGCTACTGGATGCATGGGAAATTTCGTTCCAATGAAATCAAATCCTAAACTTTTGCATGTGAGGCAGGTGTTCTGACCATGCGCTCTCTGAGCGGATATGGTAACTGGAATGCTATAGATTAAATTTCAGATGTTCTAAGTATTACGCTATCTCAACAGATATGGTATTATGAGTACCGAAGATTAAATTTCGGATGTTCTGAGCATTACGCTATCTGAACAGATATGGTAATTGGAATACTGAAAACCGAATTTCGGATGACCTAAAAAATACCCCATTTGAGTAGATATGGTAATTGGAATACTGAATATTGAATTTCGGATGTTCTAACCATTACAACATCTGAGCAGATATGGCAATTGTAACACTAATGATTGAGTATCAGATCTTCTAACTTTTATGCTATCTGAGCAGACATGATATGAAGAATCTGAATCCGAAGATTGAAAATCGGATGTTCAAAACATCGCACTACTTAAGCAGATATGGGAATTGGAATACTGAATATTGAATTTCAGATGTTCTAACCATTTTGCTGTCTGAACAGATATTGTCATTTTGATACTGAAGATCGAAATTCGAATGTTCTCACCATTACGCTATCTGAACAAATATAGTAATTGTAATACTGAGAATTGATTTTCAAATGCTTTATTTAGTACGCTATCTGAACAGATGTGTTGATTGGAATACTGAAGTTTGAATTTCGGATGTTTTACTTAATACACAATCTGAACAGACATGGTAATTGGCATACTGAAGATTAACTTTTACCTTTCAAACCTTTACGCTCTCTGAGCAGATTTGGTAATTTGAATACTGAATATTGACTTTCAGATGTTCAAACCATCGCACTATCTGAGTGCACATGATGATTTCAAAATCTGAACATTGAATTTTGGATGTTCTAACCATTAAACCATCTGAGCGGATATAGTAATTGGAATACTGAAGACTGGATATCGGATGTTCTACTCAAAACATTATCTCAGCAGATATGGCAATTGGAATACTGACGATTGGATTTCGGATGTTGTACTTAATGCTCTATATGAGTGACCATGGTAATTTGAATGCTGGAGATTTAATTTTCTGATATTCTAACCACTACACTATCCAAGTGGATATGGTAATTTGAATACTCAAGATTGAATATGAGATGTTGAACCATTCCACTACTTGAGCAAATATAGTAATTGGATTACTAAAGATTGCATATGAAATGTTTTACGTCAGTCACTATCTGAGCGGACATGGTAATTGGAATACTGAAGACTGGATATCAGATTCTCTATTTTATACACAATCTCAGCAGATATGGCAATTGCAATACTGAAGATAGGATTCCAGATGTTCTTAATACGCAATCTGAGCAGACGTGGTAATTGGAATACTGAAAACTGAATTTCGAATGTTGTAACCATTACACTATTGGAGCAGTTATATCAATTGTAATACTCAAGATTGAATTTCAGAAGTTTTACTTTGTACGCAGTCTGATCGGACATGGTAATGGGAATACTGAAGATTGAATTTCAGATTGTCTACTTGATGAACTATCAGAGTGGCCATGGTAATTGGTTATACTGAAGATTGAATTTCGGATATTCTACTCAATATACTGTCAAAGTGGACATGGTATTTGGAATACTAAGGATTGAATTCCAGATTTTCTACCTGATACACTATCTGAGCGGACATGGTAACTGGAATACTGAATATTGAATTTTGGATTTTTTAACCATTACGCTATCTGAGCAAATATGGTAATTGAAATTCTGAAGATTGAAATTTGGATGTTTAACTTTATACACCGTCTTAGTTTATATGGCAATTGCAATACAGAAGACTGAATTTCAGATGTTCCAACCCTTACGCTATCTGATCAGACAATGTAATTGGAATACTGAAGATTGAATTTTAGATGTTATAAACATTCTGATATCAGAGCGGATATGGTAATTGGAATAATGAAAATCCGATTTCTGATGTTCTAGCCATTACAGAATCTAAGCATGAGCACATTTACAGTTTATGCACAGGCATGTACATACAGACACATACTTGCACACACATATACACTCATGAACATTCACTCACAAACGCTAACACATGTATTTTTCCCCGGCTTTTTCAAATATTGCTCTACGTCTAATGCAATTATATCATTGATAAAAGGTTGAGCAATGAATTTTCGCGTTGTACACCTGAGGATGAATGAGTTCTGATGCGAGCAGTGATTTTTAATTTCCTTTTCAGACCTTGAATAATCATAGAATGTAGTTTTTGCCTTGATGGAACCGCTTGTTTCCAGCTGAATAGTTTTCATTTGATTGATACTGTAACAAATAACTTCTGGTTACTTGAACCTGAACTCCTGTCTCCCACTATGAGTCGCTCACAGCGACTCCAACTCGTTGTACTGAATCGGGAATGATGGACATACTTCAGCAGTCGACTATTCATACCGCCTAGCCCATGACCGGATGGAAATGACAGCAAAAGTAGTTTACATTCAACAATCCCATATTAGCCTTGTATGACTGGAAATTATTTTAGGGTGAAGGGATCTATATTTACTGCCGATTTTCAAGGTAGGATGTGAAAGTAGTCAGGAACGTACTTTCACTGGAAGATCAATACGTCTCAATTTTTCTTCTCATTGTGTGACCCCGCGCCGGACAAAGCTAAATGTAAATACCTTCATAACATTGATATTTATTTAACTTAGCTCAGTACTTCACAAATCAATATAAGTGTAGACAGGGCTGAGTCGTCCATTGGACAAACCTGGGCGGTCCCCCAGAGCACAATTGCCCCATTGGGGCCCTCTAAACTGAAAACAATACTCGTCAAAATATCTTGAATATCACCTAAGGTGCATGAAACCCTTGCGACTGGCTCGATAGAAAGATTTAAAGTTTTAGAAATTTCTGATTTTCTAAGTGACGATCTCATATAGAACTTATTCAAATAGAATTGGTAAAAAAATATTGGTTTATTTTGAATTATGCTGTTCTAATTTATTTTGAGCGGTGTTGTACTAATTTTCCATCTTGGACAGGTCTGCTCTGGGAATCAGTTTTCGGAATCTGGATGTTCCCAAGGGATCGAGCGCTGACATCGTCCAACTATTGATTCCATCAAACACATCTCTCCGTTGAAGTCAGTGATGCTTTACATTATTAAAATCATATTTAGCCTCTGTTCTAATCCAGACAAGTCCTAATCAAATATAACTTAATGAATAATAACTAACTCTGTTGACTTAGAGATACAAACACATATACGTACGTGCATTGATGTGTACATATATGGAGGTGGATCAATACGTCTATAACCTGACACATAGTTATGAGCAAAATACTCTTCTGGAATTGTCAATATAATAACAACGACAACAACAACAGCAACAACAGCAGCATCAGCAACAACAACGACAACATTAACAACAACAACAACAACAACAACAACAACAACAACAACAACAACAATAATAATAATAATAATAATAATGATAATAATAATGATAATAATAATAATATGTTTGATTAATGTGATTATTATTCACCATTAAATTAATTGCATTGACAAAGGAGGGGATTATGTTCGCAAACAAATATTTATCATACGAAATGTATACTTTTTTCTTCATCAGTTATATCCTGAATCGATGGAACGCTGGTCAGGTTAAAAATAAACTGATAGTTTAAAGGTAGCAAGTTTGAATTATATAATGCATGTCGTCGAACTTGCCCTCGTTGCTCTCAGATTGTTTGCTGCATCGCATTTGCAATTTAATCAAATTATACACACAATGATATTATGCATTAAATTGACAAGTCGGATCCCTTATTCGTAAAAAAAATTTTTTTTTCCTATTTGTTGAGTAATTCAAACGAGCCACTTGCTCACTGTGATATTATGCGGTTTGTCCACGTTCCTGCAATTCATAATAAAGAATTCCTTTTAAATTCATTCGTTTGGGTTATCGTAATTAATCCACTTTTTCATTTCCAATACTTTGTGTTTATGTTCACATATTGAATAATATCCCAGATGTAGTCATGATGTTATTCAGTTTGGATTATCGTAATTAATCCAGTTTCCATTCCCAGTTCTTTATGTTTAGGCTGATGTATTGAAAATTGTATTGGTTCTAGTCATGGTTTTATTCGGTTTGAATGATCGTAATTAATCCAATTTTCATTTTCAGGAACATTCCTTTTTCAGAAATGTATTTTTCTGTTTCAAGCAGGGAAGGAAAGACAAGTACTTATGGGCTGAGCGATTTTTCTTTCTGTAGATTCGTGCGGAAACGCTCTCACTATCTTTTGCCAATTCTCAAGTCACGTAAAAGACATAGTATAATTGAAACAAACAAATAGAAAGTACCCACAGAGCGCATACCTGTGAACAGTGTACGCTAACTAAAAACTAAATGAAAGTGAAATATCAAGGAACAAGTGAGAGAACTTAATTCTTGCAATATGTACAGTTATTGAGTTCATGTCCTAGAAATTCTAATTTAGCATTTTCCTCAATCAATTCACTGTCCGTTTCTAACCTTCCTCCACCCAAATTATTAAAAATGTATTTCAATCAAAAACAAATGGCTGGATCCGTCCCAAAATATGATCTCTTCTTCCTTAGCCTACGGCCTTTCTTTCTGCAAAATTTTATTGAATTTTATGCCGGACTTTCAGTGATGTCTCAATAACAGACATTCGCAAATACAGTAATGTATGAAAAAAAAATAGAAAAATATTTCTTGATCGGAAAATATTTCAGCATCCACTCAAAAATGCAAATATATTTCTTTCTTAACTCATTACCAATCCTCAAACAAACTTTCATTGAAATTCATTCAGAACTTCATATCGTGTGGACTGGTAGAAAGAAAGACAGACAAACGGACGGATAGATAAACAAAAAATACGAATACATGTATCTCTCCGAATTTTGTTGGCAGAGGTAAATAAAGATTAGGGTACACTTCGAAAGCACTTCTAAGATTTCCCTAGCATTATCTGAATGAAGGCGCTGGCAATTTCTGCATCAACCTAATAGAAACCGACATTCATATCTGAACAAGTATTCAATATTCACCAATTGTTTGCGGCGCAAGACAAACTCAGTCAATAATAAATACACGTGACCCACACTTGACACTGGCACAATCTACGCCAAACAAAGCTGAATATTAAATAGAGCGGCAAGGTCAACAAAAAGAGGGTAAAAATAAAACCCAGGATTCTTGTCAATCGGACAAATTTATTCCGCACCACAAACAGCCCGATCATAAATTCATTAATTATTGAAATAATTAATCAGTTGAATTAAAGAAAGGAAGAAGGAAAGATGAAGATACAATTGGAGTTTATCGGTAAGAAGGGAGAAACTGGGAAAGAAGAAAAAAGGGAGAAGGCAAGAAATATAGAGAAATGAAAGAGGGGACAAGGGGGACGAACAGTTCAGAAGGAATGTAGGAAATACAAAGAGAGATTGGGAAGGAGAGGAGGAAATATAGAAAGAGAATGGAAGCACTAATTCGGGAAAAGAAAGAAAGGAAAGAGAAGGGAAGGGAAAAGATGAAAGCAGCTAACTGCTGAAGAAAAAGAAGGGGTACAAGATATGGGCTCATTTTGGTGAAGAAAGAAAGAAACAAAGAAAAAAAAGAAAAGAAAAAAAGAAAGAAAAAATGGTTTAAAAGAATATAACTAAGTGAGATAGCAGACGATAAGACTGGGAAAAAGATAGAAAGAAATTATAAAAAATATGAAGACAAAGGAAAAATAAAAGAACAGAAAAAAAGGAGGAAAGAGGGAAAGGAATGAAAAGAAGGAAAGAAATAAATGGATTTGAAATAATGAAAGCGAGGCTAAAGAAAACAATTTGAAAATGGAAAGAAAAAGACGGAATAAAAACAACGAAAATCTGGAAAAGAAAGAATATGAATGAGAAGGAAAGACAAAAGATTCGTATGAGAGCAAACTATATATATAAATCAATAAACATATATAAATGAATGAAAAAAAGAGCAAAAGAAGAATTTGATGAAGGGATCGAAAGACAAAGGCAAGAAGAAAACATATAAAAAAAAGAAACACATACAAGAAAAAAAGGAAGAAAATCAACAAACAAATTAACTGACGAGGAATAAAAGTGAAATTAAAGATGGACACGAACAACGGAATAAAAGAATGTGATAAACGAACAAAATACAAATTCCTTATAATAATTATAGAAAAGCGAAATTAAACACACTGGGAAATTCTCTCTGAAGATCTTATTTGAATTATACGTAATGAACACAACAAAGCCTTCATTATTTTATTAGTACATTTTCTCTTGAGTATTCTTGTTTGTGAAAATTTCAAGGATATGATATTTGGCCACAAAAGAAAAATTCAAAATTGAATATAAAGGCTTTATTTAGTTTTATTTCTATACTTATTTGATTATTCCGTTTTGCAAGTGCCACGTAACTTATATTCATAAACAGAATGTTGTACACCAGTAAGGTTTCCCTATGTTGTCCGGCTTCTTGTTGATACGAAAAACGTAGCTAAATCTAGATTCAACTCATAACTTTCCATCAATAGAGACCCAGTATGCAGATGATACAATAATTAGAAATGACACTCCTGTTGGATTACAGCCACTTCAAACAGCTTGCATTGTGACCTTGCTAAAAAGATGGGCTTGTCCATTAATATGGCTAAAACGGAAACTTCGCACATCTGGCTCGAAGGAGACTTATTCACTGATGGTATCAAATTAATTGATAGTGTGGTTCCAAAACGCGCTAAGTGCCATCTAAAAAAGGATGTGTTCAACTGACTTAATTATCAAAATCTATATTTGAAGTGTTTATCTCGTTACAAACATACAAAGAACTTTTGTATATATATATATATATATATATATATATATATATATATATATATATATATATATATGTTCCTCCCTCTAGGGTTGAGCACTTTTGGGTAGGACACCCAACTACAAAAAGCAATTATGCAACGCTCTTCTAACCCTAGAATTGAGCACACAGGTAGATCCTTAATTATGTATAAATGGAACATCGCATAATTCGGTTCTGCCGCCCCCCTTTGTTTTGCATAGAGCAGGGGTTGGATACCGGAATCTGGGGTTTGAGCGAAGGATTCAATCCCGCCTAACAGCATTGGAGTGGATGTCGAGTCTATATCCACATTGAAGAGTCGTAAAACGACAAAACAGCAATTTTTGGGTGACACTATCGATAATATATTTTTAAAACATTATTTTGAATTAATATATCAATATTTATTCACGCATATATATATATATATATATTGTAATGATAAAATCAAATTGAGAATTTGATTTGTTATTCAATTGAACATTACTTTTTTAAATTGCATTTTGGAACCATGCTTTCCAAATGTCAAATGCTTCAAGTACCTCGTGGCAAATGATTGTTCAATGAAAGGTAAACTGACAGCTCTGATCTTAGCGATATCATGTGCATTTGGGAAACTACGTCTAAGAGTTTTTGATTCACATGACCTCACCAATGATACCAAAATCAAAGTTTACCATCTCATAACAACACCTTTATACGGTAGTGAAATTTGGACATTATATCATCATAAGGATGGACAATTCGATACAATTTAACGACATCATCTCAAAGCCATTATGAAGATTATATGAGATCATTACACCAGTAATGAAGACGTGCTGGCAAAGGTAGACGTTGCAAACACAGAGATAAAACTAGCCAGTAGCAGTCAACGGTATATTAGGCTAAACATCCAGAATGGACAATGACAGTCTACCATTACGGGCTTTACTTTACGGTGAATTGGTTGGTAGAACTCGACCAGTAGGGAGTCTTGAACAGCGATACAAAGACACGTGCAAAAATGGTGACAATTAATTAATCATATCTATGACGAAATCGGTGAGAGAAGAATCGATGAATACAGGAGAAAAGAAGATAAAAGAAGGGGAACGAAAACATTACAATAATAATCTTTCAAACTTTTGAAGAACAACCTATTCTTATTTTAATCTTTGAAGTGTCATACTCGTTTCGGCTTTCAGTCGTGTATGTTTATGTGTGTATTAATCGATATTGTTGTTTTAAAGGATACCTCGCCGTGGGGCAATGGTTAGCAAAATAGTTTTGCTGATCATAATTACTGTAGAAAGCTCAATCCTCTTTGAGTACACATAACTTATAAGAACTAATAGGGCGTCTCATCGTTGAGTATTGATTAACAACTCGTTTGGCAGACCATTTCCATTGATGTGATCCTCAGCGTATAAAAAAAAACACCATACTTCCCGGTTGGTGAGACGCTACAAGTAGTAAGGGACAGCTGATAATCAGTTAAGCATTTTGAGGAAAATATTTCGGATCAAATAGATTACAGTACTAGCAAGTATAAGTCGCCAACTCTACGGCATCATTTTTCTCTTTGTTAAAACCAATTATCACATTTCAAATTATCACAATATCAAATATTTTTCTGGAGGAAAATGCGTGTTATCAACCGAGAAATATTGTAAGCTTAGGAAGATAATAATGTCTTATAAGAGAAATAGTTAACAAGCTAGTTTCGCAGATCAAATTGCTACCAAATGTAGTGAGTTCGATTCTCACCAAGTGATTCTCTTCCGTGGTCTTTCAGCATACTAAGCTAAATTCCGTGGATAAATAAAGATAGCTTTCTGTGGAGAACTAGTGAGAAAGATAGTCTTGCAAACCAGTGATATTGTGTTGAGTCCGATCCTCACTGGGTACTCCACATTTACTGCTTTGTGCCAAAGTAAGCTGAGCTTAATAAATCATTGTATTACTGCTAATTG
>OY735217.1:10618028-10645528 GCA_963457665.1 Thysanoteuthis rhombus
TTGGATAATCATTTCTTATTCACCTAGATCCAAAGACGTAAAAACATTCCTAAGTCTGCCTGCCTCCCAGAAGGTTTCCCGGCCTTGTTGGCATGTCGTTTTGGGCCATTCATGGCGTGGCTCGAAGCAACAGGATAACTTGGAAGCACCAACAGAATTGACTGACCTGATCCATTGGGAGATGTGAATTCATGCCTCAAGCAAAACTATCAAAGATGAATAAACAAAAACAGCAAGAATTTGAATGGGTTCATAGATTCTATTTTCTGTGCTGTTAAAGGTCATGTTTTCTGAGCAATGAATAACAGGCGACACAATCGGCAAGTCGACTTCCTTGATAAGATTTATTTCATTCACGCTAAATATTTTTATTCTATCTATCAAGCTAGCTTACACGGATTGTGCCTATCTATGCATCTATTTGTATATATATATATATATATATATATATATATATATATATATATATATATATTAGTACCACAGAGCTAAACAGCCGCTGGTTAGGCAAAGGCCCCAATAACTGCTTTCAATCCAAATTTTCATTTCGTTTATTCTTGGTTTATTCGCTTCTTCCAGCAAAACAGGTATGTATTAAGAAATGGATATAAATGATCCGACAGAATTATTATGGACTGTGTTTATCATGCAGACATTTATTTGAAATGATTTCCCGTCATTTCACGGTTAATATATCACTCAACATAGACAACGTAAATAGAATTAACAATTAGAGAAAATGGGGCTGCTGCAGGAATCGATAGGGTACCTGCTTCAAATTAGCAATGTTCTAACCATAGAGCTAAATAGCCGCCGTTGTGTGAGTTGGTGTGTTGATTTCATATCCTATTTCCGGGCTGGTGACCCCTTTTTTGAGATTGTTTGTCTATCTTGGTGATAATCTTCTGAAAACAAGCCCTTTGCCTGCCCCTGGGAATCTTTAAACAGAAAATCATCATTTTATTACTCTCGTATTTTACAAAATATTCTATGGAGAGAAAAAAATAAATAGATAAAATGCTTGAAAATATCATTACCAAATTCTGTATAGATCATGCATAGACGGCGATGAGAGTTGATAAATTATGGATGGCTGTTTTTCGAATCCATTTCCTAAAGAGACACTTACAAATCATATATTCCTTGTAACAAGATATTTTTGCGTGCCACATCAAGTATGAGATCTACATTGGGTACACGGACCACAGGTTGGCTAACCCTGAGCTAATCTACTCTCTCGTTATCTTTTTGACTGACCATATCAGTCTATCTATCCATCTACTTCCTGTCATTATCAGACACTCTCTCTCTCTCACTCTTTCCTCCTTTCCTATTTATCAATCTATTTATTTATCTAATTATCTATCTATCTATCTGTCGATCTATGCTTATTTGTCTCAGTTGATAAGTATTTATAGATATTTGTATCAGTTTTCAGTGGTTAATATATGCGTCATTAACGGGTTATTCGCGTTAGTCTTCTTCAAAGGCGTGACCTTGTACAAAGTATGACTTGATTTTAGCTCATATTTCAAAATTCAACACCGACCTCCGGCATCGATTGGGAAAAAAATTGTAACGTTTTCTGCCACAAGGCAATCCACAATACAGATTCCGTTTTTATCGACTTCCGTTTGATCGGAATATTTTTCTTTCTTTCTTTCTTTCTTTCTTTCTTTCTTTCTTCTATTCTATCAATCATTCTTTCGGATCGATTGTTTCTTTCCTCCTTTCCCTCTCCCTTCTTGACATCATTCACCCTCTCCTGCTTTCCTTTACGTTTCATTCCTTCATTCCTTCATTCATTCAAAGATTCACTCAATTCTATTGTTTTCCCTTCCTTCTCCTTCCTTTTTTCTTCATTTCCTTTCTCTCTTCCCACTTTCCTTTACGTTTCATTCCCCTATTCATTCATTAAAAAACATTCACTCAATTTCTCTGATTCCAACCTTCCTTCCTTTTTCCTCCCTTCACTCCCTTCCTTCCCTCCCTCCTCCCCTTCCTTCATCCATCTTTCCCTTGTTACCTACCTTCCTTCACGTTTCATTCATTCAACCATTCATTCAGTCCCATCGTTTCTTCCTGCCTCGTCTTCAATCCTCTCTTCTTTCCTTCCATCATTCCTCCCTTTATATTTCATTCATTCAATCGAACTTCAATTGTTTCCTGTCCCTTTCTTCTTTCTTCTTTCCCTCTCTTCCTTCCTTCCATTCCTTGAACCAAACATCTACAGAGTTCCATTATTTCTTTCCTTCTTTTTTTCTTCTTTTCATTCCTACCGTCCATCTTTTGCGTTTCTCTCCTTCCTTCAATTAAGCATTCGCTCAGTCCCGTTATACCTTCCTCTCCTTCTATCTTTCATTCTTTTCTCTCCACTCATTGCCTACAATCAAAAGCAGAAAGCCGAGTGAGCTATGCAAGTAAACTCTACTACCATCACTTGAGTCTTCTCAATTGAATTCCCACTTCGACATCAAAAGTTAACAGCCGCATCTTCTGAATCCAAACACTTCTAGTAGTATTTTCAACATCAAACGAAAACAGGTCTGCTTAGTCACACAATAGGAACCATCAAGTGACAAACGTCTCTTGGCAGCATGCTGTTTAAAGGTAATCAATTAAATAATTGGGAAAAGGGGTGATCAATGAATCACTCACTTTTATACCGTTTGTTGGACATTGATTAGTAAAAAATGTCTTAATTTCCTAAAACGCAAGTGTATATGCTGCTGGGCACAAAGTAAGGGATAAAATTAACATAAATTTATATAGCAAATTGAACCCCGCACTGAAAACTTACGTAGAGAGAAAATTTCCAAAGAACAATAAAAACTTTTTTTGCCTAGACATAAACAGTTATTATTTAAATCTACAGCCCTCTAGCTCTATTGACGCGATTCATACACGTGATACAATCATAGCTAGCCAATCAGCCAGAACAACTTAAAGAACTAAAGAAACCTAGTCTGAAGATTAAGGTGACAGCATCGGCTGACTGTTTTTAATATCAAATATAGTTTTTATATCTTCAAATTGATAATAATAACGATTTCTTTGTTTCCTTCTTTCTCTCTTATTGTTTATCTTTCTGCCGCCTCATGTCAAACAATTCTCTGTTTATTTATCCATCCATCTGCCAAATCGAAAAGAAATAGATCATTTGTTTTTGTTTTTTTTTTGCACATCCTACCTCCTCTCTCTCTCTTTCTCTCTCTCTCTCTCTCATCTGCCTCAATATTTTACGGTTTGTTTTATTCGTTCGATTTAATTGGTTTCTGTTTAAAACGCTTCGCTAGTTTCTATTCATCTCTTTTGATGTCGAAAAGATTCATTAACAAAGAATTTCACGTTTCATTTTCTATCATAGCATGAATAGTTATTTTTAGTTGAGTTATCGCAAACAAATAGTAGAAAAAAAAGGTATGAAACGAAGTTTGGAATTCGGCGGATATTTTTGGATAATGATTTTTTGAGAAATTCTTCACATCCAGGATGTCCTATTCGCTGGGACACGTTCTCGCAGAGGCCTGTTTTGGGGGATACATCCATGAATCGATAACAGGGAGCATGCTGTAAAGCAACAGCTTCACACATACTAGCAGAATTTCGACTCGAAATACTTGCTGCATAACGTTCAATCTATATGATAAATATTCACCAATGAATTGAGTGACACTGACAGGAACGAAATTATGTTGAAAAATGAATCTATAAGCTAATGTACAAGCCCAAGCACACACACGTATATTTGTATGTATATGCTGTACTAACCGATAAGATGGAGAATTTGAAGAGTGTGCAATGGTTGAATGTACTATGGAAATCCTTTGTGAGCAGTAATATCCATGAGATAGCTGTATACATGTTCAAGGCAACTATTTCAAGAAATGATTTGTAAATATCTCTTTCGTTCACCACCTTGCATTCACACACAATTTTTCTCTCTCTCGCTCTCCTTCTCTCTCTCTCTCTCTCTCTCTTTTTCTCTCCCTCTCTTTCTCTCTCTCTCTATATATATATGAAGTGGAATAATGGATTTGCTACACAAAGATGTTAATGGTTCTGCCCTTTTGGGTTTCTCAAGGTCAGGTCAACTGTAACTAGAAGTTTATGTAAAGACCACTTTATGAAATAAACTCATAACATATCAAACATTGAATTACTAATTTATACTCGAGTATGTATATATATATATATATATATATATATATATATATATATATATATATATATATATATATATATATACTTATGGATACATATATTATGTTATTTCGCTTCGTATATTCAAATATTCAGCGATCACTAATGTGCATTTTTAGCCTTGACTAGATGAACCAATAACATATCAGACATTGAATTACTGATTTATATCTGAGTATATATATGTATATATATATATATATATATATATATATATATATATATATATATATATATATATACATATATATATATACTGATTCATATATTATGTTATTTCGCTTCGTAACTTCGAATATTGAACGATCACTAATGTGCATTTTTAGCCTTGACTGCTCAGATCTTTATTTCTCACCAACTGATATTGTATTTATGTTAACTTATTTAGATTAGTTCAACTAATGAACACATTATCATTATTCATTTTCTATTAAATGATCAAATATATAATTGAATACTGATGGTGTTATCGTCCATTTTAGTGCCTGTCTCAGTGTGACACAAGACGAAGAAGGTTGTAAATCACTGAACTAGAGTAAACAATGCTGGGTTCTATACTAATGTCATCTTGTCCTAGACTAAACTAAGCTTGATAGATAACTAGGGAGCTTTTTAGTGCGATGTCTAGCAAGTTAGCGCGCTCAAACATCTTCTGGACTTGGCTTGCTTAATAATTTATTATTTCCGAATTTTCTCGCTCTTTTTCCCAATTTGGTTCTAATATGCTTCGATCTTGGCTTGGTTTCTCAATTCTTACTCCGTTTTAATCTGTGTCCTCGCGTTTTTTTTTCCTCTACAACCTTTTCTTTTCTCGGATATTTTCTTATCGAACTTTAGTTTATCAGATTTTTTTTTCATACTTATTTTGGATCAAATGTTTAATCCGAATTCCAAAATTGCAGTCAGAAGTGCGAATTTTCGGATTAAACAGTATTCAAAATTTGATTCAATTTAACGAAAACATGAATAGACATCGATGATTTTTTTTTTACCTGCAAGTACGAGAGACTGAGTGGACACGCCTCTAGGGTGGAAGTAAATAGAATTAAATTGAATGTCTGAAATTTCTTTTTGGCAAAAGAACGGTGAAGCTGGAATAGATTACCAGAATATGTAATGCTATCAACAGATGTAAATGCCTTTCAGAATTATCATTTTTAGTACACCACCGCTAATATTTAAAGCCCTGAATATTTTTAAAAATATGATTGTTATGATATGTGCTTGTAAATAGAATTTGTATACTTCTTCGTTTTCATACTACAATAATTTTTCTATTTCTCGATGATATTTTTTTATGTTGTTTAAGAGGTCTAAATTCTACATTTCATCATTGGCTTGTTAGATTAAATAAAATTTCAATTACGGTGTAATCTGGAAATTTGTGTCTTCGACTCGAATCAATTTCGGGTCTAAGTTATATTTTAGGTCCTTAATTTCTTCATTCTCCAACTTTATTTTCTTCCATTCTATCAACAATTGTCTTGAAGATTACCGATCACCACACTATGACAACATGTATTCGTTTTTGCAGTTGTTAGTATATTTATGATATAGGGTAAATATCTTCAACAGACATAATTTCCGGGATCTGCGTTTTTTTGTAATGAATTAGAGTAGTCTATGTTGCGTTTGAATTGATCAAATTTGTTTTTTTTTTTTGTGCAAGAGACAATTGCAGATACAGGTAAGTATCTTCATTGTGTTTTTTTTTGTTTTTTTTTTTTGCTAATGTGACTTTTTATTCTACTTTTCAGCTCTACCACACACCATTCTTTAGAAACTTTCAACCAGAATTTTTACCAAAACTGTCAGTAAAGATTTAATAAGTTTTTTGATTGGTCTTACAGAGTGGCTATGTACTCCTCACACGCATAGACCACACCATTGGACTTTGAAGGCAGGAACTATCAACATTCATTCCTTATTACGTCTAAACAAAAATACTTTTAGTTTTTTTTTCCAACCCTTAATAGTTTTTTTTTAGTAGGGGCTCAAATAGAAATATAGGTTTATGCTAAATTGGTCTCTAGATTGTGACCATCTGCGCTTTTTTCTTTCTTTTTCAAATTCAGACTTTGAGTGTCCAACAAAAGTGAAGTAAGTTTTTCATCGATCACTTCTTTTTCCCAAATTGTTCTTGACCGACCCCAACAAAACAAGAAATCAAAATACGTTGGTTACGTAAGAGTTTCTATCAGAAAAAAATTAGGAAAATGGTGATCAACGAATAAGTCACTCCTCTCACTTTCTGTTAGGCTATGGTCACAAAAATAGTCTGAGTTTTCAAAACCAAGCACGAGCACAAATTTGGAGTTCATTTTAGCATTAACTTATATTGCAAATTGAAATCCCCTCTACAAGCATATTCAGGGAAAAATTTACCCCCCCCCCAAAAAAAAGACGATGTTTTTTCTCCACTTTGGAGTCGGAAAGGACTCTAGCTCCATTAGAGTGGACTCTACGCGTGATACATAGACAGCCAGCCAAATCATCTTGAAAACCGAGGAAACCTATGTTGACGATTCCTATTGCTGGTTACTAATACGTGAAAATAAATAATGTTACAGCACAATTAACGCTGAACAAATAAAAAGATGATAAACTGTAGGAGTATCAGTAAAGAGAGAAATGTGGCAATTAGAAAGGAGAAAAAACAGAAAGAGAAGGAGGAGGAGGAGGAGGAGAAGAAGAAGAAGAAGAAGAAGAAGAAGAAGAAGAAGAAGAAGAAGAAGAAGAAAAAGAAGAAGAAGGAGAAAGAGGAGGAGAAGGAGGAGGAAGAGAAGAAGAAGACGATGAAGACGAAGGAGACGAAGGATTGAGATAACATTTTGGTGTTGTTATTTGTCTCTATAATTGGAACACGAGTGTTTGTTCATAGGAAGATTGCTATTTTTTAGTCGCTTGTGTGCAAAAAGGATAGAAAATAACTATTATTTCCGTCGTCATCTATCATCGCCAGACTTCTCTATCATGGGCGTCGCGGAACCAGTACTTTTTGAATTAATCTCGCTCGTCACGCCATCTCACTTTCTATCGGCCTCAATCTAACATGTTCTCTACAGATCCATGTTCTGGGTCGTGATGACCAGCGTTTGTCTGACATGCCGATCAGTAGAGAGTTAACCACAATATCTTCCTATGACAACGAATTTCCATAAATTCCTCAAAGATATCATAAAAGAAGAAAACTAAAATGGCAATGGACTGGTTATGCTGCAAGAATATCTGACATAAGATGGAAATCACGACGCACAACATGGATCGTAGAGATCATATGCAAAACTACAGCGGGTAAAGCATAAGATGGTGTGACAAACTGGACAATTTTAGATAGTATTGGCTCTGCAACTCCCACGATGGAGAAGTCTGGTGAGTTCAACGGCGGACTCTAAAAGACTGATGATAACCACAGTGTCAAGAGCCTGCTAAACGCCTTGAAATAAGCTGAATAGGGCTGAGTGGTTATTGAATACTTCAAAATGGTGGTATTCTAGATGAGTGTCCAGGTTCCCCGACTGTTTTTGTCTTTGGCCCACCACCAATGGCGGGAATGGTCATAGCCACTTGAATCCTTTGTAAGGATAAACAACTTCACTCGAGGCATCTGGTTATGAGATCTTGAAAATACTTTGAGATCAAAACACCTAGAAACACCTACAATCTTCGAATGTATACAAGATCTAGACCTTATCTGAACATTATAAAATTAAATGCGACTTTGATATTCGACATTTCTTCCATTAAAATGATACTTGATCTATCTACTTATTACTTATATTACTTATACATCGAATCAAGATATGATTTAATTAAAAGATATATAAATAGCAATTTCTGACAACCACCCAACAACAAATAACTCCTAACTTACTCACACTGAGCAAGGTACGTTACTTTGATTTCAGTGTGTCAACCCGTCAATCAGTGGTGGCAATCAATGCTAGAGATGTTGGTACATCTGAAAACGAATTCATTTAATGGTCAAGATTACTGGTGAAAATAACGAGATTATTTCTCATTGTATGGTATTAGCGGTATTAAAGATATAAACCAATAGCCGTGAGGAAAGGGTTGATAGTGGTCTTTAAAACCGGTAGCGATAAAAGCAAGAGTAGCCATGGTTGTGGTTATACAATAGTTGATTATACTGGTGGTAATACTGATGATGCTGGTTATGGCGGTGACTGCTGTGACTAGAACGGGAAATAGCGAGACTAAACGTGACTTTCAATCAAATTCCCCTTTCTGGTTTTTTCCTGGTGTAATAGAATGGCCTGTATTGCAGGCTGACGAGTGTAAGAATGTTTGTGTGAATGGTACCACAGCTTCTTATTGAATGACGTTTCATGAAAAAAAAAATGCAAAATACACATTTGGACATACATGCCAGGGATACAAACATACATGTACACATACACATCACATACGTACAAACCACATACGCACATACTTTATACACGCGTGCTATATATTCACATCCACACGTGCACATACATGCCACACGTTTGCTCAAGTAGACTTACACGCGCGCACTTCAAGCACATACATACATGCATATACATACATACTCACATACATATATATACATATGTGTACATGTATGTACGGATGGTTATATGCAGTAGGGTGGGAGAGAAATAGTGCGTATGTGAGAGAGAAAAAGAGAGTAAAAAAAAAAAGAAAAGACAATGTGACAGCTGATGGGTGGGAAAGAGAGAAAAACAAAAAGAAGAAAATCGTGAGTGTTTTCTTTAAAATGAAGAATGAGAAGACGGTGTTTTTCAATTAATTTTCGATATTTGCATTCATTACTTCTTCTCATTCTAGTTCTTCATTGCGAGAAAAGAGAGACAGAAGGGAAAACAATATATATGAATGAGAAAGATAGGAAGGAAAACCTGTGAAAGAAGTAGAAAGGTTTTCAGCTATTCAGAGACAGACAGACAGACAGACAGATAGAGAATATATATAAAGTAAAGGGATTTTTGTTTAGATTTCGAAAGGAATACTGGTCGAAAAATGCAATATCAGGGAGAAAAAAATGATTTTTTAAAAAGTTTAATCGTATTCCAAATTGTCAATATATATATATATATATATATATATATATATATATATATATATATATATATATACTTATTTATATATACTTACTTATATGTGTGTGTATGTATGTGTGCTTTCGTGTGTATGTGAGAATGAGAGATAGAAGATAGACTTTAAGTTTAAGTGTAGTCTATGGAGTACACCTGAGACTATATTATCTCTTAGATGTTTAGTAACTTTATCTTAGTATAACATAAAACAAAATGGGATGAGCGTGAAAATAAGATTGTGCTTTGTCCATCTCCCAAGGCGCGCCATCTCTGAAAATCAGTCATCCAATTCCATATTCTTAACCTGACCCTGACACTGATTACTTTAGCCAATGAGAAATATTTGATTATTACTCTAACCCATTCAGCCGTGTGTCAAACTAAGATACCGTACATGAAAGGTTACGTGTGTTTGAAAGAAATTGTTTGTTATGTGCGTGTGTGCGATAGAAATAGATAAAGAAAGAAACAACAAAAGAAAGAAAGCATGTGTTATGAATGTGGGCGTTTCTATACCCGTTTTCTTTTGTTTTTGTTTGATTTGTTTTGAATTAAATCGATTTTTCTTCTTTACAATAAAAGTGGAATTCGCCAACATTTTCCTAATTGATCTAATCGAATCTCGGTGCTGAAAAAAAAAACACACACACAAAAAACCAACACTGATACACTTGGGTACACACAGACACGCAGACCAGGAAGCACGTATACCCATATACATACACGTTCCTGGCTCAAAAAAACAAAACAAAACAAAAAAACCTCATCACCCACACCTAGAAGAGCAGTTCAACCAGTGCATACGTATAGACATTAGAAGAATCACTGCAAATAGGTCTGGTTGGTCATTCGATAGAAACCGTAACATATTCTGACAGTAAGCTGTGTTGACATTGATGAATTAAAACATTTGAAGGAGGGGAGATCAATGAATGAAACACTACTCTCGTTTTTTGTTCCACAGTAAACACTAAAAAGTCTGATTTTTTTTACAAATAAGTGGGCACAAAATAGTGACAAATTTGGAATAAACTTACATTGCAAACTGAACCCCGACTCATAGCCAATTTAGGTGGAATATAATGAGCAAAACGAAACGTTTTTGAGGACATAACAAGGATTAAATGTTCAAGTTTTCCCTCTAGCTCCATTTGGGCGGCCTCTATACGACATACACACACACGCACACATATATACATATATATATATATAGTCAAACTATTTGAAAACTGAAGAGAGCCATGTTGACAGTTTTGGTGGTAGTTTATCAATAAGGCTGGGCCAACCAGTCTGGGCAGAGGGCAGTTTTTACTGCCAAAAATGAATTTATACCTTAAAACGGAAAATGTAACCGGCAAAGAAAATTTTGCTTTGTTTGGGAACTTTCTACTTTTATCTCGTAAGCTATGCAAAAAGAGGAAGGTATTCACACAAAAATTCTTTTAAAGTTTTACAAAAATCTAATCGATTAGTTTATATTTGAAATCGTGTTTCAAAATTTTTGTTCTCTTCTTTCTGTTTTTGGTCACGACTCGAATATTGTTAAATATTGACTGCGTTTCGAAAATCGAATGAAGGAATCAATCACTAATCATCATCTGTCACAATTCTAATAGATCTTTTGTCATCAATTTATCATATATGGAGGCCCCGTTATGCAATATTTCCCTTCGGGCATTCGCAGTATGTAGGTTGAGACGTCTCTTGACTGGCTTAAGCCGTTTTGGATAATCATCCAATACTGTCAGCTACTTATAATTTCCTGTCAATTTGGACAGCCATAGTATGATATGGAGAAACTTTGTTTTCTACTGCTACCAATAAAGAGTTCGTGATAATATTGTATATTGATCTGACCCCCTTGTTATTGACTTCTCTACTGAAAGTATTGAAGTATTAGAAAATGGAGAGAAAAACGTGCCAGAGTTAAACTACAAGCTGTTTATTTTCTAGGTCCACAGCATATCTGTGAAAATAGTGTTGTCCCATAATCCGTTACAACAAAATTAACCCTTCCTCCATCCACCAACCTAATAGCCCTCTGAATATCTAAACAAAGCATCACGCGTTGGAGATTAAGAAATATGGCGATCACAATCAGAAGAAAAGATAACCGCAAGGAAATTGAGGAAGAAAAATATCCGAATCGCGAACGCCTGTTGTCGGTGTTGAAATAATATTTGTGCGACGATCTTCGTGGATACACAATTCGGCCTCGTGCATGACTAAGCTGAGTTTACTTGCTTTTGTTATTGTTGTTGGATTTTACTAGCTTGTAAGGATCACGAAGGGATGATCTCTCTAACTTCTACAGGCTCAAATGTGGCTGTAAAACCTAATCCGTGAGGAGCAGGCCTATTCTGGGATCAGGACAAAGGAAGCTTTTGGCTGATCGATTTTTAAAAAATCTTTTCTCTTCTTTCGCTCGTTTTTTTTTTCCTCTTGGAGATCAGCTCGCGCGCCGGGGTTCTTCTTTTTCAGGCTCTGTGCCCTTCCCTTTCGCTCCTTTTTTTATTTTTCTCCAGAGTAACCTTCTCTTGACAGAATTTCATGGATAGAAAGCTCCCTCTATTTACCTATAACTGGGGACCAGGAAGCAGACTCATCCCTTTCCAAAGGTCATTAGGGCAAAGTGATCACAAACAACCTCAGCTCCGATTTGAACTCGGTTCGCCGATTCCATTGTCCGTATTGGTAACAGATAGCTCAATCCGCAGTTCCCAAGTTTAGTAATTATTCCTAATATTTGAACTCTACAAACTCAATTTGCTTGTTAAAAGCTTCAACAACGACGACTGCTTTTCCTTGTAGTCGGGTTTCGCATAAGTAATAAACAGTTAGATATACAAATCACGATTTCGCTCGTTAATGTCAGAAGTTCTGGCGTCCAGGCAAGAGGAAAAACTAACAGGCGTTGGATTGGGGGCGTTGAAGAAACACTCAAGTCCCGTGGCCTGTCCGTGACAGAGGCAACCCACCAAGCTACCAAACGCTATCTCTACACCCTCAGCACACTCAGAACATTGCAGGATACATGAAAAATGAAATATAACAAAATAAATAAATGAAACAGGAACCTAATCGCCTTCATTTTGAAATAACTTTGGAAAGTGAATAATGAACGACAAATGTTGTAAATATTAAGAGAATCCATTTCTCAATAAATATTTGTTATCATCGAAAGAAAATATTGTTCAATATTAGCTGAATCAGTCTTTAAGCATTGCGCTGTGCTAAGTTAAGCTTAGTAAGTATATTGTCCTTGCCCCTTGCCAAGCTAAGCTAACTGAATATATTGGTCTGGTATCGAGCTAAACCAAACTTAGCAAATATATTAACATTGTGTGGTGTTAAGTTGGACTAACTGAATATATTGGCCCTGTGCCACGCTTCACTAAGCTTAGTAAATACACTGGCCCTATACTGTGCTAAACTAAGCTTAGTATATATATTTTGAACTTGTGCCGTGCTCCGCTAAGATTAGCGAACTTATTGGCCATGTGCCGTGCTAAGGTAGTCTTGAAATGCATTTTGACCCCGTGCTGTACTAAGCTAATCTTAGTAAATACACTAGGTATGATAAATACAATGAGTCTGAAGCTTTAGAAAGTGAACAATGGTTTTCACTCTGCGGTTCTTACCATGGAACAAAGAAATGCGATTCAAGAGAGCACTGCTTACCAGTGGTAGAGTGCAATGAGAACGAGCATTCCCTCAACTTTTGATGGAGGGGGTGGCGTCACTTCACTATGTGTGCACAACTAAAATTCTCTTCTTGAACGATTCGCTGATAAGAAAAAAGAATCAGGAAATGTTGAAATACTCAAACTGTATTGACTTGAAAACGTCTTTGAAATTGGTTAAATTTTAAGAAGTCTGCTATTATGAAATATAAGTATTTTTTTTTTTTTGCAACTTATCTGGAATGTCTACCCAAGACATTCTTACTCACTTACTTGCATGTCCAATTGGTTTCATTAGACAACTCAAAAATTCCTACAGGACCCTACGGGACCCTACGGGACCCTACGGGGAGTCTTTTAACCCACTACGTTGAGAACAGACAGCCCGTACGTTTCTTTCCTTTACTTTTTTTAAGCACCATTCCATTGCTGCGCATTGACATTTAATTCAAAATGACAAAAAAGAAAAAAGAATCGTTCAAATAAGATTTCCTTTCCAAACCCCGGCGAACGAGTACTTAGCAGGACGAAATGGAACAGAAATAATCACAGTTAGTGATTCCATTAAAATGAATGAGGTGTGTATAATTCAAGTTAGTGCAGAAGAGCGGGTGATTTCGGAACAATGGACGTGACAAGGAACGAGATCTAGACGAGAACAGGAAATTACGACCACATTACTTCATTAAGGATATGTCATGAAACAAGATAGCCTTTATGCGTAAAGATCGGGAACGACGCAGACAATTTTGGCGGAGATGTGTGAACTCAGACTCAAAAGATACCGCTGAAGGAATCGTTTCTCAAGAGAAAGAGAAAGAAACGAGTGATTTAAATTAGTGATAGTGACATTGGAATCAATTGAAAGTGCTGAACGGGATTGAAAGCAAGTAGGTGGGAAAGAAAATGGAGAAAAAGACACCTTAGCTACACAATAAAAAATGGTTAGCATCTAAACTTACTGTCACATCATCAATATTAAGTTATCTTGGCGTTGTGTGGCATAAAACCGCAAGTGTAGAACACATAGTAAAGATCTAAATCACCACATTGATAATGGTTTGTTATTTACCAGGCGTCAACCAAGACTGCCAACATTAACATAGGGTTCTTCTGTGTTTGAGTCTTGCTGGCTGTGTGTGTGTGTATCCTGCGTGTAGGCCACAACAATGGAGCTAGAGGGCTGAAAATGTAAATATCTACTCCATTTTTTGTCTACAAAATCTTTTTTGTTTTTTGAAAATTCCTCTCCGAAATAAGATTTTAATGAAGGGGTGTCAATTTGCCATGTACCCAAATCTATCAACATCATAATGAGCAACATCGACATAATTCTCTTCAGTTTTTGAGTTGGTTTGGCTACCTCGTGAAAGCAGGCAACACTAATGGAGCCAGAGGGCTGAAAATTTGAATACTTACTCCTTATGCAAAGAAACCTTAGAAAAAACTCTACTTAATAAGCTTATGGGGGTTAAATTTGCAATAAGAGTTTATGTTAAATTAGTCCATTAATTCGTGTCAGACAGTATTCACGCATGATCTTCCGATCATTGCCTATTAAAAGGTGCAAGAAGTTACTTATTCATTTATCATCATCTTTTCCAATTTTTAATTGATCATCCATCACGCGGCCTGCTGCCAAAACATTGGCCATATGACAGTCTCTATTGGATGACTAACCAGACCTGTCTTGCTAGGTATTATAACACTGCAGCGCAAGGCTATGCGCGTAAGGCACCAAAAAGCATCGAACTCGCTTCATTAGAAATTATCAGCAAGACGAACATGTTGACCATCATAACCAACCTTTAAGTATTAACTAAGCTTAGGTAGCATAAGGCAGCATTTGAGGGGTACCAAGAGAAAATCGAACTCATTATCGTAGTAACGGACTTGTAGGTTATCATGATCGCCGTTACATCTCAGCAAGACTCACAAAATATCGCATCATCATCATCTGTCTTTTATCATGTCGTCGGACATAGACTTTCCCCAGGATCCGCCACAATTCTCTGTCATGGGCGTTGTGAAGCCAGTATTTTCTGAATTTGTCCCGTTGGTCTCTCCATCTTGTATTCTGCTGGCCTTGGTATCGCATGTGATCTCTGGGGATCCATGTTGTTAGTCGTGATGTCCATCAGTTGTGTACCATTCTTACAACATGACCTGACCTGCCTATTGCCATTTAATTTTTCTATTTATTCCATGATGTCTTCCTGATATACTGTGCTATCTTTTGATCTCTCCATGTGAGATCGAGCATGATTCTCCCATGAGCATGTTGTATGGTTCTCAGTCTGCGGGTATGTCTCTTGGTTTCATGTTTCAGCTCCAAAAGTGACTATCGGCGAATGCATCGGTTGTATACTCTTCTTTTTAGGATTATTTGGACCGTCTTGTTTTTGAAGGTTGAGCTTGTTCTGCCAAAGGCTTGCCATCACACAGCTTTTCACAAAATATTTAAGCATGAAAACATTCCGACCGAAATATTTCAGCCTGGCAAGATCAGGTAAACATGGCATGTCAGATGTACCACTATTTATAAACAACTTGTGGCACATTAATTTTCATATTTGGCAAAGGGGTGGAAATACATATTTTTTTTTTAATTGAAGAAATATATGGAGATAGAATTCAAGATGAAAGGAAGAGAAGGAAATAAGAATAAGAAAAAAAATGTGACGACCAGGAAGAAAAAGAAGCAACAAAAATATAAAAAGCTAAAAAATGGTAAAAAAAGGAGAGAAAATGGTGTAGAGAAAATAGACAAGGAGTTAGACAAGAAGAAGAAGAAGAAGAAGAAGAAGAAGAAGAAGAAGAAGAAGAAGAAGAAGAAGAAGAAGAAGAAGAAGAAGAAGGGAGATCAAAGGGTAGAGGAAGAAGGGTAAGAAGAAATAAATGGGAGAATAGAAGAGAAAGAGAAAAGTTGAGATTGAGAAGAAGATTGGTGAAGTAAGAACGTGAAATGGGGAGGAGGAGAGAAAGAAAAAGAGGGAAACAAGTAGAAATGAAGTGGAAAAATGATGAAAAGTGTAAAAGAAATATTAAAAAGAAGAAAACGAGGGATTAGAAAAAAATGAAGGAAAAAAGAAGATACGAAGCCTGGCCGCTGCAGGGTCGAATTCCCATCCTAATCTCATTCCTACTGAAGATGATGACTGCAATATTTGTACTGTAAATATAATAAATAACTAGAATACAAATTTAGATTTTTCAATATAAATGTATTCGTTTATTAGAATGGAATGAGTACGATAAATCTTTCGTTGATATATACGACTTTCAACTTAAGCTCAGTCAGTAAGTCAGCCACCTGACAATCAGTTTTGGCAATGGATTGTTCTTCTTCCTGTTCTTGTTACGGTAGAAAAATAAAGTCAACTCCGGTTTTGGTGTTTTACGAAAGATAAAAGGCGGAGGTGAAGTAGAAAAGGAAGAAAAAAGATGGCGGGTGAAAAATAGAAGAGAAAATGAATACAGCGGAAGAAAATAGCGAAAATAAGAACTAAAAATGTAACAGACAGAAAAAGTTTTGTTTTGTTTTTTTTTTGAAAGTACTCACTAAAATGGTTTGAAAGCAGAAATTACCAGAAGTAATTTCGCAAGGTATGGGAAAAGTTCAGTGTTTGGGGAAAGAAAAAAAATGTCAAATAGCATTAAAGGGAGCAAATTAGAAAAACAAAAAAAATGAAGAAAGAATAATAAAAAAAAATGACAAAAAAAATGAATAAAAGATGCAAAACTATCTTGTAAATAAGAAAAGTGGTTTAAAAAACATGGCGGTCTCTTTAGTGACATTGTTTTTTATCAATTTTGTTTGTTTTTGTTTTTTGGTTCTGTTTCTTCCATTGGAAACCCAAATCGAAAAACTCTTGGTCTAATTTGCTTTAGCAAAGTGGAATTTCGGAAGAAGACTATTTACTTTTAAATGGCTTCCGGTGTCAGGCACTTCCTGAATTTCCATGTTCTCTAAGTTAAACGTCGGGAACAACATTACGAATTCAGGAAACAAGGGAAAGTTTGGTTTTCTTTCTCTTCTACTGGCTCATATTCAGTTTTTTTATGTCTTATGTTGATTTTTCAAGTTGTAAATAAATCTGCCCCAAGCAGTACATCATCTTCTAGGTCAGTGGTTCTCAGAGTTCCGGGTCACATTCCTCTGTTTGCAATCCAAGGTACCCTCACTTCCTCAATCCTACCCCAGTTTGAATTGTCAAGTTGTAAATTTTTTTTCCACTATGCTACTTTTGTTAAAGTTTTCTCCAAGTCGGAGGCTAGAATCGACTTGGATTTTCTACTATGACAAGAGTAAGGACAATCCTCACCTTATTCAGAGGTGTACAAGTTCGGCTGTCTCCTTACAGTAAACCTAACTGATATATAAAATCATCATTTCACCCATGATGATTTGAAAGTATGACCAAGTGATCAGCCTTGTGAGTCAAAGTGAGCTTGCAATGCCATCTTATGTTTTTTCGGGATATGACCCCTGGGATGTCCGGTCCGACATTTTTCATTAGACCATTACAATATTAGTTTTCTTATGTTTCCTATGATATCTTTGACTCCTGTCTTATCTTTGATATACTGTGCTGTCTTGTGATTTCTCTTCGCGAGATTCCCTCCTTGTGCATGTTGCATGGCTCTCGGTTTGAGAATCAGTTTCTTGGTTAAGTAACATGCTTCAGCTCCAGGGGGGGAGGTTATCGTGTGGTTGCATTGGTTGTAGATACTTATTTTTTTGATAATTAGTAAGATTTTCTTTTTCTTGAAGTTGAACTTGTTCTACCGAAAGCTTGCCAACCTAGATCAATCTTTCGCTTGATTTCTTCTCCTTTCGAGGATTTCATGGAAATTCGTTGTATTAATTCGATGTAGAGGTCTACTTTCTTCTGCTCTACGTTCTCGACTTTGATCGTTGCAACCTTGTCCTCAATATGTTTGTTGTACATGACATTTGTTTGGCTGAAATTCATGAGAAAAACAAGTTTTTTACTTCCTTCCTTTAGTTCGTCTAGCCTTAGCTGAAGATCATTTTCTTGGGGAAACAGACTATGTTGTCAGCAAATCTGAGATCCCTTAGGTTCTTGCCATCCATCCTGATTGCAGAGATGACCTTCCATAACCTAAACTTGGAAAATGTTTTAAATGTACAACACAAAAAATGCACCAATCGTCTTCAATTGGAAAAGAAGTGGGAGTGGAGTTAAACCCTGAATGAACCAGGCTTGTACGTTTCTCTCATTTATGAAATTCCTTCCCGAATTCTCAGTCAGGCTCAGTTGCTTCGTGCATCACACGATATGAGGCAATCTCGATTTCTTGAGTGATCCATCCACTGTTTGTAGCAATTGTGGGTTTTTATGGAGCTAATATGCTAGCCAGACGCCCAAAATAGACTGCCCCACGGAGCTAGAGGGCTCCAACTATGCTATTAACTAATAGCTGAGAAAAGAAGCGTATTCATGTCTTTTTCAAATGTTTTTATGCGAATTTAACGTACACTCTCCTTGCCAGAATTTGAACTCAGTTCGATGATCGTATTCTCTGTGCATTGAAATATTCCCTACCTGATTTATACCCTGAATGTAATGTGATCGTTGCCACTAGATGCAAGTATGGCGGCTCTTGGGAGATCATGTGTCATGTACCCTTCACGGAACTACGTGCGTGTGAAAAAGAACCGGGTGCACAGTCTCGCCCTAACTTGACAAGATTCCCTGTTAATCGGCTGCAGAGCATGGGCTGAAACAGACGCATAACGATATTGTTGCTACTATTTCGAAACGGTCACCCACGTAGGTAATGAACAGGCTCAAAGTCACTTAACTTCGATGATCTTACGGAAGCCAGTGTATTCGACACGATTTGGTAATTATCGCTTACCCAAGGGGAGAGGTTCGTAGTCATGGTTCCGATTGCTTCACAAAGATACATTATTTAAAATCTTTATTAAGATCATTTTCTTTATTTCTATTAATATTCGGACCATCCCCATCTTGCTTGTTTTTCGACCGTTGTACTCTACGGCCTTCATCAGGTATCATCTGGTAGGTGTGGGGAAGTAGCGTTGTATGAAAAACAATCAAGATGAGGATGGTCCGAATATTAATAGAAATAATAATAATACCTCATCTCAAAAATTCAGAGATGTCATTTTCTTTGTTATACAATTTTTGTTAATTTTCTTTATTATACTCTTTCGTTTGCCATTTGTTCTGATTGAGTAGTGGGTTGGACTGCAGCCTACCAAACAAAGGGTAAGCACAGGACCACTCAGCCACGGTGGTCGTTATACTACAATTATAAGACCCTTTTTAAGGTACAAATGGTAATATTTGTTGTATGAGACAATACTGACCTGAAATAAAGTGTGTATATAACTTTTTGCTGCAATTTTGTGCTATTTTGATGAGGAAAAATTCATTTCAATAAACATTGTGCAAATGGAGTGAACTAGATTAAGGACACCATACGATTATTCGGGATAAATACACTGATACCTTGATTAATGTGGGTTTTGATATATAGTGGTTGAGGTTTCGCTGTACAAAGTAATGTATTTGAGTATGAGTTGGAGAAAAAAGAAACAGTGAATTATAATGAGTCCTTGAAGGGTGCTGTTTCGGAACGGTCACTCATTTAGGTAATGGCCAGGCTCAACGTTTCTTAACATCAGCAATCTTACAACAACTGGTGTATCCGAATCGCGTTGGCCTTAAGCTGATTCAGCTGATTCGATAAGTTAGAAATGAGAAGCGTTGGTTAACAATGGAGACAAGCAGGTGATCTTGAGGAGTGTCTTTGAATATAATGCCTGAGGCGATTGAGAACAGGATAGTTCTGGTGTTAGGAATCAATATAGCATGAGACATGGAAAGGTCTCGAACAGTGATTCTAAAACAGGGGACACTTGTCCCCAGGGAGGAGGAATTTCCTAAGGGGGAGACATTTATTGTTCACCATCGCCTCGAGCATTGCATTTTGGGACATTCTTACAAGATTATATGCTTGACCTTATCATTATTCACACCTTCTCATTCCTGACCTATCAAATTGATCGTAATTTGCATTTTGAAGGGAAAGATCAGAGTGCAAATGATATATATATATATATATATATATATATATATATATATATATATATATATATATATATATATATATCGTCGTTTCTTCCGCGGTCGTCACTTTGTGTCTTGAAGTCTACAAGCAGGTTCTCTTGGAAATTATATCTATTAACACTCACGATAACGTAACATCTCTAATACTGATAGTTGGACAATTTATTTATATAATTAATAGTATGATCCTCTAAATTCTTTGTCCATAACACTGGATTTTCCCACTGATTGGTAAAAAACTTTGTTGATACCCATCATCTGAAAGTATAGTCTGTTCTGGGAAAACGAATTCAGTATTCATCTTCGAAAAGAACATTTCATTCTAAGTATATACGTGAATCATTTTTTTTTTTGGGGGGGGGTTCCAACTTTTTCTCGGACGCATCGTTCTGTAACCAAGTCTTTCCAGCGCTACATTTACAATATGAAATATATCCGACCTGTAATCAACGTGTCATGGAGATTGCAGTAATTTGTATGTAAATTTTTTATTCTCCCCGTTTACCTAAGCAATTTATCATAATCCACTTCCTGCTAGGTAAGCTCGTCAAGGTTTCACCAAGAAGCCTCTAGCTGCACATTTCAGGAACACGCTCCTCACTTTTTCCATTGCGAGCATCTAACGACCTGAACGTGCGGTTGGATATTTCTGCTTTGGATTTAGAGTTCCCTGTCTTTTAGACTGGTTGCCAACCAAAGCTGAAGAGTCCAGTCTAGTTTGATATTTACCCATAGCTTTGGGGAGAGGAGAAGAGATGGATTCATGTCTTTCCCAATGGAATTAGTCCGAATCGAACACAAACCATCTCAGTCAGAGTTTGGAGTTTTGCACTACTAATTCTTTTCTCAGCGCTGCTGACCGTATGAAATGAGAAGTCGAAAATGAAGAATTTTTTTCCCCGTTTTCGAACCATGGTTCACTGACTACATACGTATCAGCTCTGCTCTTGAATAGATTATTGTGTAATTGAATTTCCCTAAATCCTCAACGTGAATCTAAAATTCATTCCTCACTTATCCTTATGCTTTCTCACGTTCTTATGGCCGTAGCTGTGATATGAGCCTTTCAAAACAAGTTTAGAAAGTTATGAGCTTATAAAAGATAGTACAGAAATCAATCATAAATGCAAGAAATAAAAAAAAGTCACATACACAGCCGATGTTTACTCGATTGAAACAAAATGTAGCTGATGGATAAAAGATTTTAATTCTTTATGAGCACTGATATGACACATAGGTAGCAAAGACACAATTCTGTAGAGGTCCTCCAACATTCTAAGATTGTCAGTTATTAAAATTAAATAATCTATTATATCTTTAATAAAATATTTATATTCAAAGAGTGGACTATCCTACGCCCCGAGAGCATATATTCAGCGTCAATTGGTGCGATCTCTGCAAAATCCTTCGTATTTCTTTGACCATTATGAGATTCAAATGAAAGATTCCAAATGTCTTTAACAAAGAACTCCATCTATATATATTCATTGCGCCATTATACGGTCGTCAAAGTATTCCATCGTCTTTTTATGATCATACACAATCTTTCAAATAAATTGCGCATTGTATCAAACAAGAATGATTGTGGCTTTGCTTCGATGGATTCGTCGATGAATATCTTCTTCGACAAATGCTTCAGTGCAAAACAAGAATCATTCAATCCATTGGAACTGCTGATGGGACAAGTAATGTTATACGGGGTGAATAATCTGATATTTCAAAAGTGACAAGTTTGTAAAATTATTTGCATGTAGAAGAACTTCCTGGCATAGCTCTATCATTGTTGCTGCGTCGCATTTGCGACAGGTGGACTTTTGTTGTTAGCGTTGTTAGACAGTTCGTTTTTTTTAATAGAAAAAGATATCTTTTCTATTTCAATGCGTCATCCAAACATTTTTGCGGGGTAGAAATTTGTCAAGGTCCCAGCATTTCTTCAGTAGGAGTTGTTTAAATAGAAAAAATATTGAGAGCTATCCTGGATCCTGTATCTTTCCATGCTTATCTTTTTTTTCCAGTTCTTATCATTGGTCATTGGTGATGAGCTGATCCAAAAATGTCATTTTCTGTGACAAGTTTTTTGAACCCTAATAATCGTCCACATCAGTTCACGTGAAAGCAATGTCAAAAGCTTCTGAATTTATGTAAGACTTGTAAATGGGTTATCATAGTTTGATAAATGCATCAGTAATGAAGAGTTCCATAAAATTTAAAGATACTTCTACGATTTCTCTAATATTGTGGTAAAGATTAAGGTATGAACTTTCTGCTTTGTCTTGATTCTTTTTTAATGGCAGATGACTTTGACTCCAATTTATGCACTAATACTATCAGATTAAGTATTATAAATCATTATTATCGTTATTTGCCGTTTACTTTCATCAAGACTTATCGCTTTTTACCATATCTAACCACTAGTTTACCCTCGACAGTGAGTAAATAAATCAAATAAATTAACTGCACGGGTCAGAATGGAGAATAAATTGGATAACCGATTCTGAACTACCAATTGATAACAGAGGAGATCGAGATAGGGGATGAGCTCAAATATTTGGATTAACACTTGCCAATAGTTCGTGTAGCTCAGTTTTACGAGCTGGCAGGTGTTAATCGAGCCACCATACTGCATAGAGGGCCGTGAGTTCGATACTCACCAGGGACTTATTCTTTATTCCGATCTGTGCTGTAAATTTATTTACTCACCGCTGAAGAGAAACTATCTCCGGTTTAATCACGATAAAAAGCGATACCAATTGAAATAAAAGTAAATAGCAGGTATTCATTGAAGGATGATTCATTGTAAGTGATCCACTGCAAGATAAAGGCTCTGACTCACAGCTATAACTGAGTTGCCGTCGATCACAATAAAAGGGAAGATTTATTACATAAGCTATGAAACCGCAATGACTTGAATTTCAATCATTCGGCTAGGGTGATTTGATTTTTAGACGACTCACTGAATTTTGTCCTGTTTAAATCCTTGCTGGATTGAATCTGGAAAAAATATTGTCTAGAAATGAAAACTCCCGAAGCAATGATGTATTGGCTAAATAAGGACCTGGAATCTCCATTGAATAATGTTCGATCTATGTTATAAATATCCACCACTGAATCAAATTCAAAGTCAAGTAAGGAGATTATGTTTAAAAATAACTATATTTGTTTTGCTTTTTTTCATCACGTATAGACTATTTTATGTATCCCCTACACACAAGTCCCTTGCTTGTCCAACCCCAATATGTCAAAGCCCAACCCTTTTGATCTGTATACGATTTCCCCAGAACGCCCTTTCTTTCCTTTTCGCCAAGACACGGTCAGTTTCTTCAACTCTCATTTACCCATCTGTGTTTTTCTCTCAATATGTAACGGGCTGCAACGGGTTGAAGATTCAACAATTTTCTGAACTGCAACTTCTGATGACGCCTTGTGATAACACTGTGAGAGAGCGTGGGTGGGTAAAAAATAGAGAAACAGTGAATATGAGGATATTGTGATAGAAGGTAGAAGACAGAAAAAATATCCTGGAACGAAAAATAATGAAGAAAATTTGATGAAGAAACTCAAAACGATACAAAACTTTAGAGCACTCTGAGAGCGCATATATGCCTGCCAACGCCTGACACAAAAACAATCCAAAAAAATACTTTGGTTTGATCAGTTTTCCATTAGCCCGCAATCAACCCCTCATCAGGGTTTCTTTAGAATTCAGTGAGAACAGCTAGAAATATCCTGCTGACAGATATACAGACTGAAAGAAGAAAAAAAGCAGGGTTGGCAGATAGACAGACAGACAGACAGACACACGGACGGAAAGGCCCTGGTTGGACAGACAAACTGACCGGAAGACGGAGAGGTATGGGGTATATGTAAACCACACTAAATTCGATGGCAGAGGTAAACGAGACGAAATGATAAAAATGATGAAAAGCAGAACGAAAAAAAGACAAAAGCAGGAATGTTGGGAAATATAAGGAGATAAAAATTATTCCAATAACAAAAGACGAAGAAAAAAGCAAAAGAGTTATGGGAGACGCAAAGCGTAAAATTGCCGTCTTTCCCTCGAGATCCACGCTTTTTTCTTCATTTCGTGATTCGTGACCAGAAGCATAGCATACTAAATCCCTGATTAGAATGTTTATAAGTACAAGAAAGTTTTCTACCTCTCGGCCATGTATGTCTTTGTTTTTCTCTTTATTGAGAAAAAAACTGGAGAGGAATAATTTCTTGAAATCAGTCAAATAAGCATCTAGATATCAGGAATACGCCATGGAACAAATTGGATAATTAAGACAAGCCTCCAACTAACACACGTATAACTATGTATGTGACATTCTTATTAAACACAGTGACCGTTTCTTACGATAAATGAATGAATATAAATGAAAACGAATAAAAAAAATACGACCGTTTCTAAAAATCATATAACATTCTACCAAAATTGTGTATAATCAAATCGACGTTCGACTTTTTGGTGTAGGAAAATTCCAGCGAGGTACCGATTTCATTCTTATATTGTCTTTCGATAAGCAACCCTGGAGAGGAAACAACCAATCTCAATCAGTTGAATCTCCGATAGAGTTTAGAAATATGAATAGCACTATCGATGGGAATTGCTAGGGGCGTCTTCGCAATTTAGAAATACAGCACTTGGGAATCCATAAATTATATATATATATATATATATATATATACTTATTGTGTTTCATAAAGGATGCAACCCTAACGATGTGAGGATATAATTTATGCACATGTAAATTTTAAGGTACAATATTGGTTACGTGGCCTCACTGCAAACTGAGACAACAGTTGAAATCATTGTATCATGCATTAGCCTCATTTGAGCATCAATTCGTTTGTTTTGTGTTAGCTACGTCGTTTTCTGATATAATAATGATACGTATTTACAATGGAACGTGTACGAACTTGCAGTCAAAAGTAATCACTTTTGTCACATTTATTGGTATCAGTACCAGCTATGAGCCCCTCTCCCTTCCTATCCTTTTATTAAACTACTTTTTCTGCATATCTACGTTGCAAATCTGTAATTAAACTACCTAACTTTCTTTTATTCCATCTTCCTCCTTACCCTTTTTACCCATCAGACCTTCCCCCTCTCTTGCATAACCCTCATAATGAATCACTAAAATTCATTTTACTCACGCTCTTGCTTACTCATTATACTACCTAATTTTCTTTTCTCCTCTCTCTTTTGCTAACCTCTCTTTAACACCATTCTTTCTCACCTCTCCCTTCCCAACCACCGGTTGAATTACCTAAACTTCCCTTCCTCTGCTCTCCCTTTCTACCATGTTACTTAAATCCAATCAAAATGACAGACAAGAAAACAGGCCCGCAAGAAACTACCATTTAGGTAAAAATCTGAGTCAAGCACGTAAAACATGAACTCTGTGCTTCGAAACATTCTCCTTGGGCAGGGATCCCCAACCTCTTTTACACTGCAAACCTGTCTTATATGTATTATATTAATCGTGTTGTGTATAGAAGAATCACCGTAGCCCATCATAACGAGAACTAATTATCTAAAAGATTATTCAAAATCATCGAATAACAATAGATCTCTCATCTAAAAATACCAAGATTTTGACATTGTTTTTGCGTACGTACTCTAAGAAGCACTTTTTTGAAAAAGACAAAACAAACCCCAAACGCTTTAGATTGTGCCCTGTATGTACTCATGCTAATTTTTAAAGTTGTATCCCCCAAAATATGACCAGGGGTACCCGGATATTTACATAGCCGCACACTAGCACAAAGACGAACAAAGGGAGAAAACTGTGTTGCCCACATGACTAATTGGTCGGGTTGGAAATTTGTTGGGGTTACGGCGATTCGATATTCTTTTGGATTGGTCGACTCTTAATCACGACTGGAAATAAGTCATATTAGTCAACTTGGAATGGCTAGAACACCGAATTTCTTTTCTAAAACGGTTTATCTAACGAATTGGACATTAAGATCCGAGGAAACAAATTTGATTGTTTTTACAAAAATATATCGACAAAATCATATCTTTTCCCCGAGGCTCGGTAGCAAATACTATACGACTGGGTCACGGTCTGCAACCAGATGATGAAGGATCATTCGCTTAGGGTGCTTCAAAAACTGCTGCGTGTATTGAAAGAGTTAAGATATTTTGCAGCATGCCATGTTGGGGTGATCAATTGGAAAATTGCAAAATCACTGATCTCATCTTTTGTTGGGTAGTGATCACCCAAATATCTGAATGAAAAAACAAACAGACACAAACTGAAGGATTAATTCAGCCTAAAATGTTGGAGAAATTAAAAAACAAAAACAACAACCCTCTTTTCTATCCATAATAAGAGATAAATCTTTAGAATTGCACTTCTCTAGACGTATTGCTGCAGTCTGTATGCCTGATAGATACATACATAGCCAGCTAAACCAACCAAAAGTTTCGACGTGTTTCTTTCAGTTTTCATTTCTAGAACTGGTATTTATCATATCGTTTCGTAGCGGCCCGGCAACACATGCTCTGCGACCCAGTAATGGTCTGCAGCCCAGTGATTGGGGACCTATGGTTTAGGGTACTTCTAAAACCATCGGGTACTCTTCATGACGTTGAATGAGTTAACAAACAATTGTTAATGTCAAAGGAAGTTATTAGCAACCCATCAAATTCATGCGCAATATCCTGACATTAACAACACTACTGACAATGATTATTGTTACGTTCGTCGTAATTGGCTGGTTGGTAATTAGTATTGATCGCTAATTATTTGACGCTTGTCAGTAGGTTGTTATTGGCACGAGCCGGTCAGAGTATCCAGTAGATGTGTTGACTTTGTAAATATAATTGATCGAACAAATTTGAGCGAATTCCGACCGTCATTAAAACTTGTCAGTCAGTTCTAAAGGTAAAATAAACCAGGGAACAGAAATCGATTATTTTTTCCTCCTTTCCTTTCTTTTCTTTTCTTTTTTTCTTTTTTTTTCTTCTTTTTAATCATTTATTTATTTTTTTCATTTATTCACACATGAAGCTTTCGTAGCGGCTGAGCATAAACGAAACATCCCTCTGGCGAGAGGCACGTGAGATCGAATATAACCTAAAGCTTTCCTTTATTCATTTATTTTTTTATTTCTGATCCACACAGTTTGCCCACTGCCGTAAAGAGATGGCCATAGTTACAGTTTTGATAAAGAGAACTTGAATATTACAATGAAAGTAAAAAGAAGTCAAAATCAACTTTTGAAAAATAAATCTATGAAACCAAATTTCTGACGAGAAATATGAATGCCAAAAAATACTGTCTACAGTTTTGAGAAGGGTCATTTACATTCAAAAGGTTTTTCAGACGATTTAACTCCTTTCTGTTATTTCATGTTGTTTACTCGATGTTTTGGCAGAT
>OY735217.1:10650528-10785528 GCA_963457665.1 Thysanoteuthis rhombus
AAAAGAAGAGTTTCCAACTAACATATCCTATCGATAGAGCTGAAGCATAGAGATTAAAGAAAGGGGCCGGCCCTCGAACTGAGAACCATGCAACGGGAATTTGAGAGAATCATGCTCAACATCACACGGATAGATCACAAGATGGTTTAATATATTAGAGGAAAAATCAGAGTGAGGCTTGTTAGAATCCTCATATGGCAATTGGTTGGTTATAGTGCGAGGATGGCAGACATCCAATGGACAACTCACAACGTGCATCCCTACAGATCATATGTAAAACAGTAATATAAAGTGACGTGATGAATTAGACAAGTTCAGAAACTATAGGCTTTGCGACACCCATGATAGAGTTTGGTGACTTGAGAGAGAGAGAGTTCATGTCTAACGATGGAGGCTAAAAGGCCAATGATGATGAGATAAAACCTAAATCATCTCATAGAGGTGGGATATCATTATTGCATGATCTTTAGAAATTGGTTATTGCTTTAAAGAGTTGATATTTTTATTATATAATCACTCTTAAGTTTTGTTCATTTCGTCCCCTACATTATCATATGAAAAAATGACATTTCATGTGTTACAACTTCAATTTCTGTCTATTTCAAATACAGCTGTTTTTAAAACAATTCCAAGAGCTTCACTCTGCCAATAATAGAAACTTGCGTGGATCAGAAATAAATGTTAATCCTTTGGCGTGAATCGAACCAGCATCAACATCCACAGGAGCTTGCTTTTCGAATCTAACCCAGGACTTATTCTTCATTTTCGGCTCACACTCTTTAATGATGATCAAAGAATGACGATCTGGATGTTGTGATTTTTGAAAAATCCACTTGAATTAAAATGAAAGAAATACCAATAAAAAGTTAATTAACAAAATTTCCTCCGGAAATTCGAATGAATTTTCACGAATAAACTACTATTGCATTTCAAATGATTTTTGTTTCCTCTTAAAAATGAGACATTACTTTCCAAACGACTTGATATCTAATACTTCTGGGCCTTTCCTGTATTGAGAACCAAATGCTGGCTATTTGACAATTTTGAATTTAGTTTGATGCTACATAAGCTCCTACGTTTATCTATTATAGCAGAATCGATTAGACCAATTCCCAGACTATTTTGATGTTATTCAAGAAAATATGACATTTTTCCATTTAGGGTTCATAATCTTTGAGACCCATCAAACATCACTGAGTATTAACCCAGCCTAATGTTGGATATTTTCTCTAAATGAAGTCGTAAGAAAAAAGAACCGTTCTCTTTTCTTTTGTCTCCTCCCAACTTTCTAATTCAATCAAAAATACAATTTATTTCTCTATCGAAAAGTCAATTTTGCTCCGTAATGGAATCATTTGGAAATATCGCCTCAAGCCACGGTTTTGATAGTTAAACCAAGTAAATACTTCGTGTAACTGACAAAATTCGCTATTCATAAGTGCTGCGAGATTAAAACGGGCAAAAATTTGATCGTCTATATTTGTGTGAACTTCATTCGAGTGTCAACCGTGGAACCCTGAGCTAATTGATGCTAATTTGCAGTGCTGAAAATCCTTTGTAAGATGCAGTTAAGATCTTAGCCAAACAAGTGTGGCAGAAGGACCAGTGAATATTGTTTTATGCGATACTAAGCTAAGCTCATTAAATAACATTCTTTGCTGAGTGCTCAACGCGTGAAGTCTTGAACTGTAATAGGCTGAGCTTGATAAATTTAAGAAATATAGAATAAAAGCAATTACTGTGTACCGATAATTTTTCACGCTCGTCTTAATGACATGATGGTAAAAAGTTCGATTATCACTGGGAGCCGAATACCTATAGCCTTATGTTTTGCTAATTTTAATTATGATTTCCAGGTTATTTTTCGTTAGTTGCAAACTCACTAAATAATCGTAGCCAATACAGCTCAACGTATTTTTGCTAGTTAAAATATGTAAGTAAAAATATAAAAGCCCCGCTAACACAAACTAACTTTAGTTTGGACGGACTATTAGTGAATCTGAACCCCAACCCTAAACTTAACCCTAAGTCATCATCGCCTTAGGATGGGAGCAGCTGAATTTCCGAATCGTCTTGAACTTTGAAAAATAACACTTATTCAGCAAAAAAAAAAAAAAAAAAAAATACGGTGAGCTGCGACTTACAGAAAATTCTGGACTATTATTAGTCCTAGTGTTGAACCTCCAATTAAATCTGAGCCACAAAACAACATGAAACAAGGATTCACTGCAGAACATTCCCCGAAAATTCACTCAATCTAGCCACACGGAGAAGTGTCCAGGATCGGTCAACTTGAAGGGTCATCATTCTGGTGAATGAATGCGGGCCGTCTATTTTTAGTAAAGATGGAGCCGACAAGTCTGGCGCTGGTGGATCTTTGGAGACCATACAGTGTTGAACTTTAGGTTCACGCTTGTTTTATGTTATTTTGGGACTTGGATTTATTTGTATGTACGACAGTAGCATTGATCAACGGTGAACTACTCTTTTGTGAATAGAAGTTTCAAGTTTTGCAGTTAATTAAAAACAAGTTTTGATAAGATTAGCAATTCAGAACGACAAGAAAAATTGATTCGGGAAATTCGTTCATCATTATTTATTCAATTTCAGTAGCCTTACCTTATAAGAGCGCCCTCGGAGAATGCCATTGAAACAAATTAGCCATTGTATAATTACAGCATGCAAATTAAAAATACAACAAGAGAATCATTCATCTTTTTAATTTGCAAGAATATGAAAATGAACGTGCCGTTAGAACGCATGTTTCATCAAACAATACTGTTATAACAGGTGACGTAATAACGGGGTAAAGGAGTCCTAGATAACTCCCGATGGAGTATGGAGGCCAATGACGAGGTCCCAGTTTCTGTTGCACATATCAGTTTAAGGATCCTTTCTAGTTTCCAAACTGATCGAGACCAGAACTTACAATTTTTTAAATTTTTTTTTAATCATTCCCCCACCTTGATAGGAAGAAAAATACTGAACCCTAATCATGCAGGTGAATTTGTCATAATTTTGAGTTTTCCACACTCTTTGGTCAATACCGGGAATCGAACCTGTTACCTTCTACGCGAGAGGCAGTTGTACTACCCATTACACTGTCAGAGCTATTACAACTGTACTTATTCTCATGTGTGTTTTTATTCATCTATTTTTTTAAAAAATCTGTTTTATAATTTAGACAATCCCTAAGGTTTCAATATTCCATGTCTGCTGGCCGGATTTAATATCTTTTGCAAGCGATCGACCACCTGTTGGTACCAGGTTTTGCCCTCCTTTGTCGTGGCGGTCTGCTTCGTCACGTGGGCAGGCTGAGTGGGAAGACTGAGTCAGCTGACAGGGTTGGTACAAAGAGTTGGATAAAGAGATCAATGACTCTGGAAATGTTGGCTTGTTCAACAGGCCGTGTATGGATCGATATTCAATCGATATGGTTTCGATTAATAGAAAGGGAAAGACAATGTGACATCGAGTAGGTGGAATGAAAAACAGGAAAGAAAATACAAGGCGGGGGGGGGACAAGAGAATGAGAGAGAGTGAGAAAGGGAGAGAGAGAGAGAGAGAGAGAGAGAGATCTTCGGACAGAAACTGTACTGTAAAACGGTGATGACGCAAACAACGTGGAATATATTATGATTAATACTACTAATAGTCCTACCACCGAATCACGTTATGTACACCGGTTATGATGCGATCACAGAGTTTAAGTAACATCAAGCATGGTCAGTACCGAGATAAATGACCGTTTGAGAATACCAGGTGCCGAAAGCAAAAACACTGAAGTGAATGATACCCCTTTGGCCGTTTACCATCTCTAAGTCTATTTCACATATTGAGAGCCGAAACAAGAGACAATCGTGATATGGGGGGTTTGGGCAGGAGCAACTGATACTGCAGCCAGCTTGAGAGCTCTAGCTGGCTAATTTGTGGCTAATTCATAAATAATAAAAAAAATCATTATAACGATGAACACCAGGTTTACATGTCATTTTTCATTTTCATATAAGTCATTTTTCAAACCTATATTTTTAAACTAAGCGATCGCTACGGTTTCATGGAAAATAATGGATGTCTGAAATCCATGCATAAATTGAAATTACGATAGCATTAGTAAAAGCTTTACCTACTAAAAAATACTAGTCCGTGTCGCCCTTATAAATATCACACTTATTTACAACATCTGGCTGTGGAGCTATGATTAGCAAATCAATTATACTGACTGGCCGTATTGTCATAAAATCGAACTCCACTGGGTGACGCATACCTGAAATAGCGTGCCAGACTAAACTAAGCTTAGTAAAAAATCTTCAGTTTACTTGACGAAAAATGTTATTACAGGTCGGATTGATAAATATTGAAATTTTCTACATCGCCTCCTTATGGGGGAATTGTTGTGCAAGACTATTTAGTCTCCCACACAGACCATTCCTAATGTCTGAGTTTGATTACAACTATTGTCGTGTCTGGGGACAGCGTAATCCATGCGTAGTACACATCAAATTTAAACCTGATTTTTCATACATTCATGCATGAGATTAAATAATATAATTCACTTAAATAAATGTCTAATTTTAATATATTGATATATTGTATACATTATTTTCAATCATTATTCTTCTCTAAGTACTATTTTTCTTTTTGAAGGTATGAGCAAAGCTTTAGCAAATCAAGCTTTCTATTTGACTGTAAAGTTCAAGATAATACGTCACTTGAGATCAAATTCTGAGCTGTTATTCTTGAAAAGGTTTATCTCTGCACAAAAGAGAAATTTGTGCGCTTGTATTCGGGACTGTTTGAGAACCATGCTACGTGCACCCGCACATGGAGAGACCAATGGTGGTGGGCTGGCCATGTTTCAAGAATGGCAGACAATCGATAGACATCACGACTCACGACATGGATCCCCCTGAGATCGCATGCGCAACCGGGGTCGGCAAAATATTAGATGGAGAGATTAGCTAGACAAGTTCAGGAAGTACTGGCTCTGCGACGCCCATGATAGAGAAGTATGGCAAATCCTGGGGAAGGTCTATGTCCAACGACGGACGTTGAAAGAATGATGATGATGATGATGATGATGATGATGATGATGATGATGATGATGATGATGATGATTCGGGACTAATCTGAAGAAGAAACAAATTTTACATCTACCTTGAGAGAAGGAGTTTTTTTTTACGTTGAGCTTTTGAAAGCTGACCAATGTTTAAACACGAATTGTTTTGATTCTCATAAAGTATCCATCTTTATCAACGGCAACAATCTTGTCCAATAATATTTTTCCGAGTCGATCAAGAGGAAAAGGGTGAACATCTAATAGTAAGCCAAGTTTCCATTAGTCCTTGTGGAACCCATTTTCTTGACTTCTGATTTCTTCCGAAATCTGTTAATCGACGTACAACAGTTGACCGATTGCCCAAGCATTAAACAACCGGAAGACTTCGAAAAAACTTCTAAGATTTCTTCATCATCATTCTATAGATGGTACTGGCAACTTCTGCATCGGCTAAATATAGCAACCTTTACTGAAAGATGTCGTAAAGTTTATTGTTTCAGAGAATGAAATCAGTGAACCGAATGTGGATGCAGCTTATATTCACTTCACATCAGTATTTGTGGTTCCAGCATTCTTTCATCTCCCCCTTTTGTCACTGGCATGCCACAAAGTTTGACGAAGCAGAGTGGGTAGGTAAATCAGCAAAATAAACTTCTCTATTTAACCAGGCATTAGCAGTTTCTTGTAGTTACCTTCGAAGTCAACATTAATAGGAATCGAATAAAAAAGTTATCCTTTGATAAAATCTGAGGATAATGGGAAAAGTGCTCCATTAACAACTGATTCTTTACAAGCGTTATCCTAATTTATGCGAAAAAACACACGTAACCTTTACGAGTTTAGTAATTAATATCGAAGTCTGATATTGCATTGGGGTAGCATGTAGTCTGTGACGTATTTCTGTGAATTATTTATTCAGATATGACACAGTGACACCTGAGCAGAGAGTCGGAGAATAAGTCAAAGGAAATATTGATTTGCTGTGATATGTGACTTTCCCAGAATAGTGAGACATGAGAACAGTGATATGCTCACTGAGTTGCTAACGACTGTATTTAGGAATTCACATGTCCACTAGGGGTAGCTATGCTATGGATATGAATAAAAAGAGATGATGATGATGATGATGATGATGATGATGATGATGATGATGATGATGATGATGATGATGATGACTACGACGACGACGACGACGATGATGATTAAAAAAACTGAGAAAAACAGCAACAACAACAGGGAAAGAATTAAAAAGAGATAGAAAGAGAGGAAGAAAGGAAGAGATGAAAAAAAAGGAGGAAGAGGATGAGTGACATTAGATTGGAAGTAAAAGAGAGAGAGAGGGTGAGAGTGTGAGAGGGAGAGAGAGAGAGAGAATGGAGAAACAAACGATCGGAAGAGAAGAAAAGACGAGGATATGGAGAAAAAACAAAAGAAAAAAAAGAAAGAAAAATGAGCATACTAAAGGCTAAAAAGAGAAAGAGAGAAAAAAAAACAAACAAAGTGGCAAACAGAAAGAAAGGGTGAGCGAAGAAAGAGAGAAAGAAATGAAAAAAAAAGAGAAACACGATAAAGAAAAAAGAAAGAATGGAAAATAAGCATGAAATGGAGAAATTAGAAAAATTGAATGAAAGACGGTTAGGTCTGGTTAGTTACTCAATAGAAACCCTCACGCAACCAACCTCTTAGCATACCATGATGGGATGATCAGTTTGAACATTGGAAAAAAAGGAAAAAAGAATGATCAATAAATAAGTGATTTCTCTGGCCTTTTGTTGGGTAGAGAAGAAATCATAAATTTTCGAAAAACAAGTATGAATGATGCTGGACCCAAACTAAATGCTCAATTTGATATAAATCTACATTGCAAATTGAACCCCCACAAAAAGCTTCTTTTTTTTTAAAATCTAAAACAAAACAAAAACAAAATGTTTTTTCTAGACATAAGGAGTGGATGTTTAATTTTTCTGCCTTCTATCTCTCTTGGCGTGGCTTGTAGGCATGAAAGATTGATAGTCATTCAGCCAGTTAGTCGACTAGCTAGACCAGATTAAAAACTGAAGAAACCTCTGTTGACAGTTTTGGTGATAGTTTTGGTTGACGGTTTCAAACTAAAAAGAAGAAGAAAGAAAAAAACCCAAGAAAGAGGCAATGATGGAACTGGCACCTCAGTAGCACTGATCTCAAGGACCAGGTGGCGAAACATATGCCACAGCACTGCATTGATTGATAAGTTCAAAGAATCTGGAACAATTAGTCGTGGAAAGTGAATCGTCAGCTACGAATTACCGAAGAATAAGGAAACAGAAAAGGGCTTTTGGTCCAGAGTCATAGCTAAAGATTGGGAATCGGCGATGCAGGGATTCGGGGGAGGGGTGGCTCCTTCAGAGGCCCCTCCAATCTTTAGCGAGTTTGGTTCGTCAGTAGAAATACGGTAGGTGAACAAATACAATATATATACATATATATATATATTTCAAGGTTGAGCACTCTTTAAGTGAGGTAGCTCGTTCATTATGCAAAGCTCTTCCAACTTCGTAATAGGGCATTCTACTGGATGGGGAATATATGCATGAATAAATATATCGCTTAAATTCAACCTCTGGGTCCAAAGCGAAGGTTTCGATTCTGCCTCGTGGTACTTGATGGGATGATGATAGTCTATAGCTACATTAAAGATTTGAAGTACAACGAAACAGCTATGTGTGGATGACACAATAATTATCTCTCTCTCTCTCTCTCTCTCTCTCTCTCTCTCTCTCTATATATATATATATATATATATATATATATATATATAGAAGCCTTGTTTGGCATATATTGATATACTTTCTTCGGTGTTTTTTGCTGGTATCAGTGATTGCTGTTCGAGCCCAGTTGAATTATGATTGATTTCGAATGCTTATCTACAAAAGCAGTCAGATCTATCCTATTGGGGACATTGTCAAAAAAACAATTTTTCTAATCCTAAATTCACATGGCCTTATTGCAAACCAAACTGGACTCAATAAATATCAACAAAGATCAGCAACCTCTCCATGAGAAACTGTCATCAAATAATCTATAGGATGCCATAAGGTGGGCATATCTCAAAGTCATAACAGCTGTTTCTGTTCTTCATCGATAACTAGATCAATGTAGATTTTTCTTTTTCTTTTTTTAGGTTTTTCATTTCTTCATCCAGACCACGTAACTATTTACGGAACACTACTTTCTTCTCACGTTCCCGTTAAGCCCTTTTCTCTCTCACTCACTTTTTCCGACCAGTGGGAATAGTTTTTTAAAAAAAACCATATCGATTGATATAGATTTATCATTGTAAAAAAAAAAACCAGCACCGGCTGGCGAACTTCGGGACGGAGAACGCTCGTTTGTATTGCCAGTTGGAAACACTGTCGTTTCTGTCACCAGAGATCTGCTAATTGCCGCGTCCAACAGCTGCATCTCTCTAGGTGCAAAGAAAAGAGAATTGATGATTAGCGTCAATTATTCTCTCATCGTTAATCCCAAATGATAGTCACCATAGAAGGACACACATTTCCTTTTGCTTTATAGATTTTTTTCTTATTTTTTCTTTCTCCTTTCGTGTCCTTACAATGCCACCACAGCTGTCCCTACCTGGGTTCCACTTGCGATATGGGGAATAGAATAAGAGTCGACAAGCATCCGAAGTGACGTCACTCACTTCACTAGAATTGCTCTTGGCCCCCGGTATTTCAAAGCGGTCATCCATTTAAATACTGACCAGTGTCGACGTTGCTTAACTTCGATGATCATGAATGAACATTGCTTACTCGACCTTTTCTTCGCCAAATATCCCAGATTGTCAACTTGTATAATATTCTGATCAATCCCCAGACAAAACGCATAGAACTTTTTTCTTTCTTTGCTTTTCTACGCACCCTACCTACTCACACAAGAAATCCTGCATTCGTCCGTAGACAAATCCATCGATGAGATTACATAGGTATTTGCAGCAGCTAGCCTAGTCTGGCACAAGATCACCGAGAGAAGATTAGTAAGTAATGGTATGACAAACACTAGCCCATAACAAGGTATCCGATATACATGTATAGGTATTGAGTTTCGTTGTATTACAACTCTTCAGAGTGGCTATAGACTATCCAATATCCCATCCACTTCCACGAAGTAGGATCGAAACCTTCATTCAAGACCAAGAGGCTGGCATTTTACCCCTAACCTACGCAGAACTGGACGGTCACTAGGACCGAATTTAAGCGATATATTTACTTACGCACAATTCCCCATTCAGCAGGATGCTCAATTCCAGTGCCGGAAGAGCATTGCTATATAGCTTATAATGAACGATTTGCCTTTCTTAAAGGGTGCTCAATCCTGAAGAGGGGAGCGTTAATTATAATAATGATAATTAATAATTAAATCATCCACAGACAGCAGTTTCGTTGTATTTCTTGGAATGATTTTTAGCTTGATTTTCTTCTTCTGAAGAAGAAACTCATGAAGATTCGTTGTCCTAAGTAGGAGTAGTTGCTTACTTTCTCTAGTTCTGGTACTTCAATTATGATCGCCGTGTCTTTGTCTCTAACATATTCGTTGTACATGTCATTACTTTTACTGAAGTTCACGTGGAGACCAACTTTTTTGCTCTTTTCTTACCGTCAGCCCAGCATCATGTTGAGGACATGAAGGTTCTGAACAAAAATAACGATGTCGTCTATAAATCTAAGGTTGCTTTGGTAGTTGACGTCCATTTTGATCCCTCTATGTTCCCACTCTAGATTCCCGGCGATCATCCCGAGGCAGGCTGTGAATAGTTAGGGTGAGTTGGTATCTCCTTGTCTCTCCTCTTTTTCGAGCTAGAAGGGGTGCAAGTCCTTGTGTAGCCTGATGAAGGAACTGTTAAGTCGGTATACTCTTATATATACTTGATCTACGCATTGTTGAATGAGAATATCAAAAACTTTGGGGATTTCCACAGAGTCGAAGGCCTTCTTAGTCAACAAATGCTATAGCAAGTGCCATTTTAAATTCTGCTGATTTCTTTTTTAGCCTTTTTACCAAATGCAGGTGGTCAATGGTCGAGTAGCATCTTCTGAAGCCAGCTTGTTCCTGTTGTTACTTTTCTTAAAGCGCTTAGGTGATTCAGATTTAGTTTGAAAGAAAATTGGTAGATATAGTTGAATCGGCTTAATGGCCTGTATTTATTGCACTAAGTTGCCCTAAACATAAAATATATGGTATTCCAATTTCGTATTAACATCTTACCATACTCAATTATATTACAGTGAAAAAAAATTAAAGATTCGAGCGTATGCAATAACAAATGTACATCATAGAAAACTACAGAAACATAACCATAAACATTTTTAATTATATTTATATACCGAGATCTTGTATAGATACAAACGTTGTGTCAATATTTAGCTAATCGTTGCCAATCGAACCAACCAACGACAAAATCAGGTATGGTAGGGCAGAAGTGACTAAAAACGTTTATGCCTAAGTACGCCTACATTTATAGGGATCACATTTAATATTAGAAAAGGGATTACATCATTTGTTATATCTATTTATATATGTTCATTTAACGAAAATATCCATCAATGAAGAAAATTGAGATCTTGGTAATAGTCAAGAGGTCGAAATCACTAGATGATAAACTTTGGGGTAAGATTTACGTTCATTTGGGCCATACATGTATTTCCTTGTACGTAAGAAAGGAGAGTTTACTAAAAAATTGAAAACATCCCTTGTGTAGTCTTTGATCAAAATCGTATCGATGAAGGATTTCATAGAGAGTTTCTAATTAATTATATATGCAACAGAAAAGTTGCAGTGATCGTGGTCGATCATATAGCAGATTGGAGAATGTACTCAGCGAGACGAGGTCAGAATCTGAGTACGGTCGTTTAAGTTCACTTCGAACTAATACCCTAGAAAACACACTGATCCAGCTTTCACCCCACCACCAAACTATGGATAAAATAACACTGGATGGAGTGAGTGACGTCACTACGGATGCTTATTGTTACTGAGATTTATCAACACATCGTAAACGATCATAGAAAGTAGTAATGTGATATGTGAAGCTGGAATAAGAATAGCTGAAGCGTAAGTGCAATAAGAGTCAAACTAAAATAGTTCCCTTAAGCCAGTCACGCTATCAGCTGCCCTAGTCCAGGATACACATATCAGAGGTTTTTTGGTCTGGACTTGTTCTTCGTGGCGTTACTCACTCCTCTAGACTGTGCGAGACGAAGACCAGTTGTCTTGACCGTCGTCAACATTTTGATCACCAACGTAGCCACGCTGGAAAGCCAGGCCATCCAATTGACTTTCTCAGGCTTTAGGCCGAAACAAGAACACCTGTTACACACTTTAGATTACTTGTATTGATGTGTATCCAATTACCAGTTGAAAAACTGTTGTCAACTTGTATTATTGAGATGTTTGGTTAGGAACTTGATCAGTCAAGTCACGTAACCGAGAAGCGGGTTGCATTATTTTTACGGGCTCGTCTTTTTTTTTCTATTTCCCGAAAGAATCGCCGCTCGTACCGAGGCGCTTTGTAGTCAGGACAATGTGTTTTGTTGTTGAAGGAATTATCGAATTTGTCTGCGTGTAAAAGACACGTTCTACCAAAGCAACCTGAGCTGCAAGTTGTAAATCAGGAGCCTTCGATGTTCATCCTCTCATCCATAATACCAACATGTTAAATGCAAAGTAATTTTTTCGGGGGGCAGGGCACTGATGTAGTGCTGTGGGAATGCTAATCCCTTTTTGGGTGGGGGGAGAAAGTGACTTACTCTCACTATGTATATACCAAGAGAACAATTCACTGATAAGAAAATCAGGATACCCGGTCAAATATTCATCCCACATGACTTTAAAAAGTCTTGGAAATCTATTAAATCACATGAATTTTCTAGGGAGTGCTTGAAGCGCAAACCCAACCAAACACGAGAGCAGACAGGCGTGAGTTTTTTTCATTTTTCTAACATTATACCACTGAGGAGGAATGCATCTTATTTGTCAACAAATACGTGTTAATTATACAAGGTAACACTGTGCAATTATTAAACTTGTTTCTTTTCCTGAGTAATAAGTGTTATTTTCAATCGATTATTCCTATCAACTATCCTCCTTTATCGTTTTAAAATACTTGATCTAAAAGGGCAAATGATAAAAAATAGTTGCTGACGCAACTGATTTTTGTGAACAAACATGGAGGCGAGAGATCGATTTACAGAGTACGAATAAAAGCTTGACTCGAACTTTTTGTAAAGTGGTTTCTGTAGCTCAGCTGGTAGAGCGGCAGTGTGAGGCATGTAAGTTCCAATCCCATCGAGAGCTTACTCGTTCACTCACCATCTGAAAGGAGTTGCGATGAAGAGCAACATAAATTAAGATGAAGGTAAATAGGAGTACTAGAATTTATCAATAATTATTCATGATACATCTAGAAAAAATGAATGATAACAGTTCTGTTTGGTCATTCAATAGAAAACGCCCCATAGCAATTATCTTTAGGCAGCAAACATGTCGTATTAGGGGTGATCAGTTAAAAAATTGAGAAGACGGATTATCAATGAATGACTAACCTCTCCCCAGTTTTGTTTTGAGCATTGGTCACTGAGTTTTGATTTGGAAAAAATAAGGAAAGAAAAAAGGTGGGCACAAAATTGTGATCAGTTTAATATGCGCTTACATTGTAAAATTGAACTCCCCTCACAAAATATAATCATGGGGTAGGGATTTTCAAAAACGAAATGAACATTTTTTGTGAACATAATACGGAGTAAATTGGTGCAGCCTGTACGCATGATATATATATATATATATATATATATATATATATATATATATATATATATATATATATATATATATATATATATATATATCTTGAAAGGGACGAAAAAGAAACGGAAAGAGAAGAAGAAGAAGAAGAAGAAGAAGAAGAAGAAGAAGAAGAAGAAGAAGAAGAAGAAGAAGAAGAAGAAGAAGAAGTTGAAGAAGAAGAAAGAAGAAGAAGCAAACTACGGTAAGGAAAAATAAGCATTGAAGAGAACAATACAGATGAGAAAAGAAGAGAGAGTTTGTTTTAAGTTATAATATCAAAGCAAACATCAATTAAAGTGTTTCCTGTCGTATGTGTTTATTTTTGGAACACATGCAACAAATCAACCCAGAAGTACATGGGCTCCAGTTCCTGTGTTTTGAAGCGAGACCATTATATACCTACCCAGGATAACAAATCACCATGAAATCCCCAAAAGAAGAGGAAAACAAGCGGGAAATTACTCCAAGTTGGCAAACTTTCGACGGGTCAAGCTCAGTCTTCAAGAACAAAAAATCATGGGAGTGCTAAAATGAAGGATATACAGCCAATACATCTTCTCGATAATCATCTATAGAACTGAAATATGGAACATAGCCAAAAGAGTGATCTTCATACTGAGAACTATGCAACGTGCACAAGAGAGAACTATGCTAAACATCACATGGACGGATCAAGAGACAACATATAAGAAAACTTGAATGGCAAAGGGTTGGTCAGATTGCAAGAGTGGCAAACAACCGTTTGACATCACAAATCACAACGGGTATCCCCAGAGATCACATGCGAAACCGGTGCCGACAAAATGTAAGATGGCCTGACGAACTAGATGTCAAGAAGTGCAGATTCCGTGACGCCCACGAAAGAGATGTCTGGCAACTCTGAGTGAAGGTCTTTGTCTAACGACGGACGCTAAAATGCTGGACATCACGACTCGTGACCTTGGTTCCCTAGGGATCAAATACGAAACCGAGGCCAACAAAATATTAGACGGCGTGACAATCTAGATACGTTCAGAAAGGTTCTGGTTCCGTGACGAGTCTGGTGAATCTTAAGGAAGTTTTATGCCCATGAACGGATGCCGAAATGATGATGATGATGATGATTTGCCTCATAACGAAGACATCAGGGAATGGAACAGACAAAACAGGACAGTATTCTTGTTCCAGACAGCTGTTGTCACTCCGCTAAAATAAACCATTGGCAGGTATGAACTTCAGCAGTGACGATAATACAGTGTAAAAGAACATTTCTTTTATATTGTATTATTGTCACTGTAGAAGTCAATACTGATAGGAAATTAAAATCACGCCCAAAATTGAATCGAGCATTAACCAATCTAAAAATTTTCAATAAGTACTCACTACAGCCAGGTACTAGACTACCCAAAGTTTAGCACATCGATGAATATACAGATATTAATGCACAAACATACAAAGTCACTGACACAGATACACACACTGACATACAGCGGCACACACATACATACATATGCATATGTATTGTCTAAAATGCTTAACAGCTTTAAACACTGAACATTAAAAAACTAGGTATATAAACACACGTACACCAATATAATTATCACATATATATATATATATATATATATATATATATATATATATATATATATATATATATATATATATGATTATTGTGTCATCCACAGACAGCTGTTTCGATGTATTACATCTCTTCAGTGTGGCTATAGACTTTCCATTATATATATATATATATATATATATATATATATATATATATATATATATGTGTGTGTGTGTGTGTGTGTGTGTGTGTGTGTAAATTCTTTAATTCCTGACGTTTTTTTTTTCAACCTTATCTGGCAGAACCTGTATGAGTGCTGTGAGTTTGATTCTTACAGTGGGCTCTAAAACTGTAGCCCTGTGTCAGACTGAGCTTACCTTAGTTGATATTTACATGGTTACGTACAATTGTATGACTGGATCGATCTGTTTTTTCTCTCTTTCTTCTGGTACCCTTCTCTTTTCTACTCGAATTTTCCCTTGCAGTCCACACCTGCTGCTATTGAGATCTGCGGTTCCAGAAGTTCCACTGTTCGGCCCGTCGCAAAGAAGCCATTCCACTTGAATCCAAACAAAACCTGCACTTAGCTCCTCCCCTCCCTTTTCCCTAATTCTCTGCCACAAGATGAGAACCAGCCGCTTCTTCCCATCGATCAGCTTCGGAGGTCGATATTAATGACTGCAGGCGAGATCTTCAGCGTACAACAGAGAAATTGGCGCCGAATACATTCTTCTACAAAAATGGTCTCTTCCTGGCTTCAAGAAAATCACTTTTTCAGTTTTTTTTTATTATCATTCTCTTCCGATACAGTAAATCAACTGTGCCAGTCCGAAATAGAAGCTTTAAAATCTTCTTTACATAAAGAAACGAGTGAAAAATTGGATGGTCCCCAAATTGCATTCAAGGTTTAGCGTTGAAAGTAACTCGATGAAAATACCGGATAATATAGATTCTTTTTCCCTAAAGATCCAAAACAATCAACACCTGCTCAAAATGTAGATTTGGGATACTCGCTGGGACCACATAGCTGGTACCAGTCCACGAAAAAAAAAAACCGCTTCATTGAAATACAAAAATTACTGAAGCGTAAAATGTTGAATTGGAAGAGATATGGAATATGTTCGCAGGTGTCTGGAATTTTAAGGGTAAATATTGTTATAGACCATCAGCCAGAATTCTCACTAAAATAGGTCTCTTGGGTTTTCAAGTGAGTCCAACTGGCCGGTAAATATGTATATACGTATGTAGGTATCACACGCGCAGGCCGCACTAATTGAGTTAAAGGGTTTGAAAATTCATACATTCGATCCTTATTTCGTCTAAAAGAGGTTTTCAGTTGGGGTTCAGTTTAAAATCTATGTTTAGGTCCGGATTTTATTTTGAAAATCCAGATTTTTTAGTGATCACTGCTCAAGAAAAGACGAGAGAGGTGACTTATTCATTGATCAACTTCTACCAACCAAATCACTAAAAAACAAGATGAAAACCAACCACAGGAGCAAGCTGGCCTTAGAAGAAGCTACTTGATCAGCATTCGACAAATCAACTGAATAAAAAAGCAGCATAATACAAGTTGTCACTCGCTGTGGCATTTATCGACTTCAAAAAAGCCTTCAACTAAGTGGAAATCCCTACGTGCATGAAGATGTAGACACCGTATACGTCTGAGTGCTGCAATATATAAAGTCACAGCAGCCCCTTTATCAGGCTACATAAAGACTCGGAGCTCTTTCAGTTCCAAAAAGGGGTAAGACAAGGTGATACCAGCTCACCCAAACTTTTCAAAACCTACCTCAAGATGATCTTCCGAAACCCATACTGGGAGACTAAGGGAATTAAAAAAAAAAAGGCAAATGTCTGAACAACCTCAGATTTGCAGACATTGCCTTTTTTGCAGAAAACCTACACGACTTCAACTAATGCTTGATGAACTAAATGATAAAATCAAGAACATTCAGCAAGACAAAGATCATGTGCAACAATCTTGTTGGAAATTAGAACACGAAGTTCAAAATCGAAGATGCAGAAAGGAGAATATAGACCATTACACCTACCCAGGACAACGAATCTCCATGAGATCCTCAAAAGAAGAAGAAATCAAACAAAGAATCAATCTTGGATGACATGCCTTTACCACAGCAAGCTCAACGTTCAAAAGCAAGAAGACCCAATTATTCCTTAAAAGAAGTGTACACACAACCAATGCATCCTTCCGATTGTCACTTGTGTATCTGAAACAAATAACGTAACCAAGAGACAGACCTGCAAATTGAAAACCACGCAACATGCACATGAAATCATTATGCTCAACCTCACATATAGTAACCACCAGACGGCAAAAGATATCCGGGAGAATACAGGAAACCGAGACATCATAGAATCAATTAAAAAGCTCAAATGGCAATGGACTGGCTATGTTGAACGATTTTAGACAACCAATGGATATCAAGACTCTCAACATGGACCCCAGATATCACATGCGCAACCAGGGCCCACAGAAAACTAGATGGAGAGACGAACTGAACAAATTCAGAAAGTAATAGCTCTGCGACGACCACAATAGAGAGGTCTGGCGAACCTTAGGGAAGGTCTATGTCCAACGACTGATGTTAAGAGACTGATGATGAAAATGGCATGCCGTTAAAAGACTTTGGTCACGAGATGCTTACTACGAGTGGTTAAACAGACCAATTATCATTAGACGGAACATTTCTTACCTTACCTTGCCAAGCCTTTCAACTCACACAAGAATTCTCAGAGAAAAGTAGCTGGTAAGGACACAGAGAATAAAAGTATGACAACCCGATCAAGGCTCTTTAAATAAAGCCTTTCAATAAATGACGAAATATTCCGCAGATATTTCAAGAAATTTTTTGGCTTGTGATGTACAAACTAAGAATTAACTTGACGTCTTGATTCTACCGGTCGTAAAATATGTTCGCTTTCTCTTCACCAGATCAGCTGAGATGATCTTCCACCAAAGTACATTTTTGTATAATTTTCATTTAGATTTCCCTCATCTTAGTCCTTTGAATTGTTCATGGAGTGTCAATAGATAAGAAAAACCAGAACATAGTGACTGAAACAACCGAGATAAGGATATTGGTTCGAATGATTCCTAAAATTACGTAAACAGTTGTTTGAAACTGTTGATAGAAAAAATTGGCAACGTTGAACACAAAATCTTTCTCACTCTTTTTGCCCCAATACAAGATTCTTTGTCTTTCTTCTTCCTTTCACACACACACACACACACACACACATATATATATATATATATATATATATATATATATATATATATATATATATATATATATATATATATACTACAATTTATGTATTTGTAAATATGTGTGTCTGTATATTTGTGAGTGTGTGTAAGTGTGTTTGTTTAAATGTTTTTCATTCAATTTGCAATTGGCTTTTTATACAAATCAAAAAGCTTCCAACACTTTCCTATATTTTATCAATTTTTTGTTGACACAAGGGAAATAAAATCGTGATTTTCAAAATTTCATATATATATATATATATATATATATATATATATATATATATATAGAGAGAGAGAGAGAGAGAGAGGGAGGGGTAGAAGGGAGAAAAGAGAGACATACACACACACAAACATACAAACAGGCCCCCATAGGCAACTTTATCTAATTTTAAAGCAAGCATTCGTCAGATTCCAGTCAACTTATGACATGAAATTTAGAAAATCACGATTTTATTTCCCATGAGTTGACGAAAAATTGATAAAACGTTGGAAAGTATTGGAAGCTTCTGCTTATATCCGTGTATAAAAAGCCCATTGCAAATTAATTGAAAAAAGATTTTTTTAAAAGTCGTATGGACAGACAGACAGACAGACAGACAGACAGGCGGACAGACAGTCAGACACACAGACAGACAGTCAGTCAGACGGACACTCACATAAATATATAAATACATTGATTGTCCTTCTCAGTTAAAAATTGTGTTTTTCAAAGCGATTTTATTTGTATATCAGTAAAGGAGATCGTATGATATTCCATGCCTTGACTTACCTCTGAAAAATATTTTACAAGAGTTGTTTTTCTGTGTTATTAAGTAAATCTTGACCTTTGGAACTTTTGGACTGAATTAACTGCATGTTCAATGAATACCTTCATTTACACACACATACGCACACGCGCGCACATGCGCGCACACGCACACATATATATGATCAAGATTGCACTGTTCAGAGTCTTATAATTCAATGTTTCATTTTATAATGATTTGCAATGACTACATATGATGAATAATTAATAACTTATCATAGAACTATATCTGTATTTATCAGATATTCAAACTTCAGATATTCAATAATCTCAACCCAGTTTTACACAAGACTATAATAGAAGGGCACCTAGAAAAAAAATTGTACTCGGTAACGATGGCTTGGTAAACTACACCACCAAGCATTACAGTACTTCAAGCACCAATCAGATAGTAACACTATATATTTGATTGAGCAGGTTGCTAAAGATGAGTTATTAAAATCTTTTTTGAAGAGGCTTGTCCCGAAAAACTCTCTAGGTAGTGTTGCACAAGACCACGAGTCAGGAACACCCAGTGAAGATCGGACTTAACTAGTGTTAGAGCGGTCTAATTACTGACCACTGGTCAACAGCGAGACACACATTGATAGAGAAATACCATCATCATCTGTAGCCTTTCAGCATCCCTCGTTGGACTAAAACCTTGCCCAAGATTCGCCGGACCTCTCTTTCATGTGCGTTGCAGAGTCAATACTTTCTGAATTTGTCTAGCGTACGTTGCATGATTTTGATTTTGAGGTTTAATCTTTTTACTTTCATATTTCAGCTCCATAGGTGACTATCGGGAGGATAAATTGGTTGCATACCCTTCTTTTCAGGATTAATAGGATTTTCATTTCTTTGGGGGTTAACCTTGCTCTACTGAAAGCTTGCCATCCTAGAATGGTTCTTTGCATGATTTCTACTTTCTTTTCATGGAGATTCGTTGTCTTAGGTAGATGTAGCCGATTACTTTCTCAGGTCAGCGTTTTCAATTCTAGATGTTGTGTCTTTGTCTTCAGCACGTTTATTGCACAGGACATTTGTTTTACTGAAGTTCATGTGGAGACCAACTTTCTTGCTCTATTCATTCAGTTCGTCTAGCATTATTTGAAAATCATTAAGGATCTCCGCAAAGAAAGGATAATGTCGTCAAATAATCTGAGGTTACTTAAGGTATGTGCTGTCTATTCTGATTCCTTTGCTTTCCCAATCTAGGTTTTGGAAGATCATATCAAATCAGACTGGGAAGGGTTTAGATGAGCTGGTATCTCCTTGTCTTACTGCTCTTTTCTGAAAGGGCTTGGAGTCTTCATGTAGCCTGATAAACGGCTGTGTCGGTAGATATGCTGAAATAGAGTGTACGCCATGTTGTACGATTGCATCAATGGCTTTCGAGATTTCCATTGATTTACTGAATGGAGATAGTCGAATAGCTCCTCTGTAAACTTGTTCCCTGGATCGAATATCATCAAGCGTTTTGTTGATCTGCTTGATGATCAATTCGGGTTAGTTTTATATTTGCATTTGAATAAGCTTATTGGGCTGTAGTTATTGAGATATTTCGGGTTTCCCCCTTTTTTTTCTATAGCAACATTTTGATTCCAGTGTTTCAACCTTCAGTGACTTGGCTCTGATTGAGCCGTAGAATGGCTATTTCTCTAGTGATGACTTAACCGGTGGCTTTTCCTGTATTTCTTTGTTTGATTGCTTGCTTCACCTCCCCCGGAGTAAGTTCTCTGGAATCTTCGAATTAGTCAGTCTGTGCCTTGTGTATCTTGTTCATTGTCCTCTGATTCTGGTTTGGAGGGATAGAGGTTTTTGTAGAATTCTTGGGCACCTTTGACTGATTAAGTCGCTATCCATGCTAGGGATCTCCATTTTCCTTGAGCACACAAGTTATTTGCCTTATTCCTTTACTGAGTCTTCAACAACTTCGAAGACCCTACCCTTTCCGAGAATGATTTTGATAGTTGTTGCTGTGTTTCTTCTTTTTCTTTTCTTCGTGTTGGGATGATCAATTAGGAAAAAAATGAAAAAACTGAATGATAATTGAATCAGTTACTTTTCTCACCTTTTGTTGAGCGGTGATCACAGAAGACCGTATTTTCAAAGTCTTAGCGTGAACACTATCGGACACAAAATCAAGAATCAATTTAGTATAAATATTGATCGTAAATTGAACCCTGATTCAAAACCTATTCAGAGTGGCGTGATTAAATAAAAAAAATCAAAACATAATTAGAAGTAAGTGCTAAGATTTTCACTCCTTTAGCTTCATAGGTCCAGCCATTACCCGTAATACATACATATATACATAGCCAGCCAGACCAGCTTAAAAACTGGAAGAATCATATTGACAATTTTGGTGACAGTTTTGGTTGGTGATTTCTAATATTCCTCGCAAACGCCCGACACACCAGGAGGTACGATGAAACATTAAGATATATCAGAAATGTTCCAACCTTTGATAACTTGACCGTCGAAGAGAGAAAATAAATTGTGTATTAGATTGCTATTCAGCTCATCTTGATACAGCATAAGGCCATAAGTGTGGGACACCTAGTGAGAATGAAACTCTCTACAATGGTATGAGACAACAGGACATTTCTAACCACTGCTCCACATTGTGGTGCACACGAGGTGTAACGATTCTTCTATGACGGTACCAACTCTTTTTTGGTTGTTTTTATCATAACTATTCGGCCAGCGTATTCTCGGACAGTCATCAGATGTCTGACGTATCTAGGAATCCTTTGGTGAAATAAACAGTTTCCTTTCTATGTGGTTTGATGATTTCATAGGACTTTCACCCTCCTCTATGTTGGTTTTATCATACGGTTTTGGCCACTGCAGCCCTGGGCCTTCATCAGATGTCCATCTTAACTGGTAACTTTCAGTGGAATAGAGGGTTCTGTCAAGCATTTTATGTAAGAGCGAACCTGAGGAGGACCCTAGAGTTCAGGGGATGAAAAACTCATGTACTGTGCCCTTGATCCTCATGACCCTCGTGTTGCGTGATAAACACAACAATCATAAGGATCAGAATATTTAGGTGCCGAGCGAACAGAACTTTGGGTGTCTGAGCGTTTCATCTCGTTTATTTATTTCATTCTTTTCTACCGAGGTTCCGGGAAGGTGCTCCATTGATCACCACCAGCACGGCGCCCCCTGATGAAGATGTAAGTCCAGGAAACTTCTGGTGCAAGAGAAAGCGAATCTGAGATGAAGATCCAAATTAACAATGTAATGGAATATTCTCTGGAAATAAAAACGTCTATAACTTTAAGAAATGAAATAAATTGAACTAATTTAATCAGCAAAGTCGATCATTGTCCAAGAAGGAAATTGGCGATAATCAAATAATTCAGAAACTTGTATAATCAAGAAATTAATCTACATTAAAAAAAAAAGCATAAAAATGGGCTACATCGAATTTGAAACGCTGTAATGAGGGAACGCTTACAGAGAAACCATTTTTAGTAAATCACACCCAATTTAACACGGTGAAAAAATCTAACAACATTAAATGATTTTCTTCTAAAATGTAAATCTTTTGTTTGTTCTCTTCTTTTCCTTTTCTCTTTCGAACATTGATCAAATGATAATTCTTTTCTTCAAGTCTTTGTTAGTCGTTCGTACGCGATAATTAATTTTATCTTTCCAGTAACAGGCGCCGAGATGTGGATAATTTATTCTAAGTTGAGTCACAGGCTGAAGCAAAATTAGTTTTCTCAAGCATTCAAAGAAAACTTATTCATGAAATAAAAAAGATTCTTTTGTACTTTAAAAATGTAGTTATTCCATTCAGTCGGGATTTATGCAGATTTAGGACATTTAATAGCTTTCTGATATTTAAACAAACTTGTGCATAATTAAGTCAGACAAAAGGCCACCTCATGGAATTCTTTTTGGAAGATAGATTCGAAGATTTTTCCTTGGTTCCCACCGGAAGATGTAATTTTAAATTATGGAGGCCTATGCAGAAAAAAAAGGTTAGGTTACATTTTGATTTTTTCAGTCAATTTTCAGTGTTAGTTTGGGGTTGAATTTTAACAGCAATATGATCTTAGAAGATCAGATCATTCCAGCCATTCTTTCCAACGGCCGGTCTTGTTAATCTTTTCAGTTGGGTTCCAGATCATTCAAGTTGTCAGGTCTTTACTACTTAGTTGGACCAAAGGTCAAATGTTTCGAATAAGAAAAAACAAAAAACAAAAACAAAACAAACCAATATACTACATAACATTTTAGGGTTTTTTCGTTCGTCATTACCAGAGCAAAAATTCCATTACTCGTGAGAATTGATTTGTTAAGGTTATTTCGTTCAATCCCAAAGGGTCAGGTGTCAGGGTTAGGGGTTCGAATTGAGAGTTAGGGTTAGGAGTTAGGGTTAGGAGTTAGAGATAAGGTCAAGGTTTGGGGTTTAGTGATGGGAACTAAGGAAAAAGATCCACAGTGTAGGCACTTTTCAGACAGGGAGAAGAAAACTACTGGTGTAGAAGATCATAGGCCCTTCGTCAGCTTATATCATTACATTAGTTCTAAGGTTCTCAGCTTGAAAAGAGCAGGTCACGTTGTTTTTCTTCTTCTAACCAGGGGAATACAAGATCACCGAACGTAGCGGAACTTGTATTATCACGATGGTACATTGCCATCAATCTCATTGGATGGTTGAAAGCAGCCAGGTGTATACTTCTGGCTAGAAGTTGTGAGTTCGATTCTGACCGTGGGCTGGCTCTTTATTTTTCGATTGAACGATTTAATCGTAGCCGTAAAATGACGGTCCGATTCAAAGTTGTGATAAAAAGCAATTGTAAATTAGGATGAAGATAAAAGAAAAATGTCGAAATTATTAGTAATGCAACAGTACTTGATCCAAGAATAAATTTAAAAAAATCTTCTTGTAAGATTCAAATGGATCTTTCAATCCAGGTCAGATGATGAGATATAGTGGTAGTGAATGTAGAGTAAAGAGCGTGCTAAATAGCAGATTTCGCTGTCAAATCATACTACAAGGTGAAGCTGGAAGAGGATGAAAATTTGGATGTGTATCTGGATCTTATCGGGGAGCAGAAAAGGTTGGATAGCATAACCGGTGACGGTTGTGCCTATAGTGGTTGGAGCCCTGGGAACGGTCTCAAAGAAACAAGCAAAAAGGCTGGAGGCACTAGGAATCTAAGGAAAAACTGCGACTATCTGTAGACAGTAATATCACTAAAGTCGACCAGACTACTGAGGATAGTCCTGGAGTTTTGAGGAGACTTGCCGTCCCTTAATCGCCTGGGAAAGTCACCAGTCACTTTCTAGTCACTGCTAGTTTGAAAACTCAAGATGATGATGATGATGATGATGATGATGATGATGATAAACATATCTCTAACAAGACAAAAGCAATAGAGACACCAGTCTACCCCCGAGAACAACAATGGCCACAATAAACCATTTAGGGAGACAAATAGGATATTTTGTAGTAATGTCTGTCTACCATCTCGCCATTGTCTATGTAAAAGCAATAGACATTCTTATTTCGCAAGATGATGTTGAAAACATGGTTGGGACAAACATGATGTTAAACTCAAAAATATTTTTCTACATTCACCGCCTACAAGGGATACTCGACCTGTGTTGACTGATGCAATTATAGAGCAATTAAGTTATCAAGAAGAATAACAACATTGGAAACATGGATAACATTAACAGACAGAGTCCAGAGGTTGGAACAGGAAACTAAATAAATCACGTTTTCACTTGTACACACACACACACACACACACACACACACACACATATATATGTATATATGTATGTATTGTTCAACTCTCAAACAAGTGATTAGAGAAAAATATCAGTTCGTTCAAATACCTCCGACAAGTACTATCTGTCTCTGTCTGTTTGTCTGTCCGTCTGTCTGTCTGTCTGTCTCTCTCTCTCTCTCTATATATATATATATATATTGAGAGAGAGAGAAAGAGAGAGAGAGAGATAGAGATTGATAGATAATACTTGTTGGAGGTATTGGAGCAAGCAGATTTTTTTTTCTAATCACTTGTTTGAGAGTTGAACAATACAGAAGCATTTAGTCGTGGTTTGTGTTTCTGAATACTAAATTTCTGGAAAATATTTTGATTGAGTTAAATTGATAAATGAAAACAAAAAGTGTGTTTTTCCCATCTTTCTAAAATCAAGGAGATTAAAAAAGTAAACTATGAGAAAGACTAAAACCCTTCGAGAAAAATACTGTCACATATACCGGGAAAATAAATACACCTGACAAACCAAATAGTGGGATTCCTGAGTTTGCATTAACCATTTTCCTGACATTTCAAACGGTGTGTTTTGCGAGTTCAGTCGTCATTTCGATTATTCATTATCTGATTGTTTTGCCACACTAACCTAAACATATTGAATATAGCTTTATATTTTGTGTGTGCATGTTGTGATGGTTAACAAGTTAGTCTCCCTAAGCCACTGCTAGGACAGTGTATTCTATCCTTATTGAATGCGCTGTTGTTTTGGACATACATCAGACTAAACTTATATATCCTTATTCACATCTTGAAGAGCAGGGCATGATATAAAGAGATGGGTAGCAAGTTGATTTCATTAAACAAATGCCCGACTATTTTGGTCTCGTGTCAAGATCTTACTCCATATTTCGAAAAGTTGATAAATTTTACAAGGTCACCTTCAACAGATCGATTGCAAAAAAGCTAGATTTGCAAGGCTATTGCTAACGTAGCGTTTCCGACCATCATTGGGGCCCTGTTCAGCTAAACTTGAGTACGTTTCATGAATATCGAAATTTTTTAGTTTGACGCAAAAGCCCAAGCATTTAAAAACAGAATCTTTCATTTGTATAAATCCATAGTATCATCCCAGACATTCTATAACAAAATATTTTCCAAGGCTTTCTGTGATCATTTTTTTCTCTTTAGATTAATAAACTATTATTTTATAAAAAAAAACAAAAAAACAAAAATCAACAAAAAACAAAACAAAACAAACAAAAAAAAGAAAAAAAAAAGAGTCCAGTGCTGATTTGATCAAATTTTTGATGAATCTTTCATAATATTTTGAAAATGTTATTACCTTAATCTATACAAGGAGTGTTGCATGAACGCAACAAAGGATATTATGAAGGTGACTGGTCTGGAGAATACGCAACGTGTAGAAGAACTTCCCGTCATAGCTCCATGATAGTGTACCGCGTGGCCTTTGTAACATTATGCCTTTTCATGAAGTAGAATGAGCAGTTAACCTTTTTCTTTCAATTCATCTTCCACGCAAAGAATTTGCTCACTATTGTACGATGCAGTTATTGTTTGTTCAGGTTCCAACAATTCTGAACGGAGACTCCCTTTGAATCCCCCAGAACATAGAGAAGTGATTCATCCATAGCTGATTCTTTCAAGTCCGGACACCGAGGACTGTCAAAGATCTAGACACTATTTCCTTGTAATAAATGTATTACCAATTATTACCTTGTTTAAAAATGATTTTCTAGTTTCGATCAAGATCAGGAAGGCACGTATTTAAGCGTCGACCTGAGTTTTCGTAAGTTTATGTGTAACGAATTTGATTTTCTCTTCGAACAAGGGAAATACTTTTTACAGTTGGGTGAAGAAATCAAAATCAAAGGCAACTTCAAAGAATCTTCCAATATTTTCCCAAATTTGTGCGAAAGGTGGCGTTCCGAACATTTCCGATCAATCTAATATCAAGCTTAGCGGTAATCTTTGCTTTGATGTACATAAGCCTATGGCGGTGTTCAACCAGCAAAATGACGCTCCAAAAGTTATGCAGAGGTTTTAAGAAGTTATTTCTTTTTCATTTGAAGGAATAATTAAGCGACACATTCATCTGAAATCAACGCAATAATTAAATAAAAACTCATTCTTTTTATCCTTGTACATCATGAACTAGTCATTCTGGTACGTCAGATTTACTGTAACGATCATATTTTGACCAATTCATGGTGCGTTGGTCAACGAAAACATGCGTTTAATTCTATTATTATATTCATTTTTGAACAATGTGCCATTTATTTGTTTTGATTATACATTTCAATGAAAAAATATAGTTTTGAGCCTTTGTATGACTTTTAGAGGCTCGCTAAGCCGGTTATAAACCACCGTAGATTTTGATGCGTCAAAGCTCAGCTTAGTATAGTACAAGGCCAATAGAGGGAATGCGGGATTGGAAGATGTGCAGCGCTAATCTCTCAGATGGAGGTACTTGTATACCTTAAGAATTGGCAGTTTACTCAAACTAAATAGCAGACTTCTAGGGCTGATAGGAAATATGCAAGTACTTAATCCAGTAAGTAGGCGACTGGTATTTACCGAGCTTAGTACGGCAAAAGGACATCAATCTCATTAGTAACGGTCCACGAGACGAACTTTGTCATCACTAATCCACAGCAAGGTACCCAAACGTCATACATATCTATACGTATTGTTATGTTAACATGTTATTGAGTTAGTCGGATCGAATTGTCAAGTCTTCAGAGATCAGGACCCAGGGCAGTGATAGTAACCTAGCCATATAATGTTTCAAAAAGCCCAATGAATTTGATGAAAAAGTTCTGTATATTATTCACCCGGAAAGTTGTATTTTCAGTGATATCTGAAAGTACAGTACATTATATTACAACTTATAAATTCGCTTACAAAGTAAGAGCTTAGTAACGGATCCTACTAAACACTTTCTTTTATACATATGCGGGGGAAACAGGTCGCTGGTCTCTAAGCATTTACCTCGAACTAAAATATATGTACGTGATATTCCAAAGACAGGATTATGAATATCAGAATTTCGATACGATTGGTTAGAAAGGTACGTCATCACTCCTCTAGAGGTACAAGTTGATCCGAGAAAATGCCTGGGGATGGGGAACACGTTGTGAAAACGCAAATTAACCCGTAATATACTCCTGCTGGAATAACATATATATATATATATATATATATATATATATATATATATATGTGTGTGTGTGTGTGAACATACGTATTCATATTTATCCATATACATGTATATATATGTACATATATATGTGTGTGTGCATGTGTAAATGTAAAAATATATATATATATATATATATATATATATATGTATATATATATATATATATATATATATATATACATATATATATATATATATATATATTCACTTTTATGTAAATAGTAGTGGGTGAATCAACTCTTTTATTCTGACATGTTTCACCTTTGAAGGACTTAGCGTTCATGCTTTCGCGGTAAGATATTACGTGACATCATTTACTTGAAGGAAGAAGTTTTCAATATCATTTCATCTGAAATTACTACTTTGACAGAGCCAAGAGGTGAGACGTAATTATGATAGACGATTTGAATACCATTATTTTCTTAATTGACCGCTCGATAACCTACCCCATAAATATATATATATATATATATATATATATATATATATATATACATATATATATATATATATATATATATATACATATATATATATATATATATATATATATATATATATGTATATATATATATATATATAGACTATTGAGAGGACAAACAAATGATAGTGTTATTTAAATCGTTTATAGTTTGAGGGTTGAGTAATCTATAAATGGATATACGTATATGAGTAAACAATACAGAAAATGGTAGTATTCAAATCGTCTATATTTTGATGGTTTAGTAATCCATTGATGAAGATAAGATGTATATATATACATATTATCTTCATCCATATATATATATATATATACATATATATATATATATATATATATATATATATATATATGGGGAGAGAGAGAGAGAGAGACAGGGCACTAAAAATGAAGCCATACTAGGGCAAGCAGTAAAAATATGCATGGAATAGGATGCTTATCCTCGGTTGCATTCAGCTCTTCGTATTTTCTCTTGACTCTGAGTAGGTCTATCTAAATAAATCATGTTCCACATCTCTTTTTCCTGGCATTCTCTTTTTGTTCTTCTATTGATCAGAGGCCACTACGCTAAGACATTCTCCGGCAGCATCGTTCCACCCGATGTTCCATCTTGTAATAAAATGTATAGAGAGCAATTACTTCTCCAGTTGTTTCCTGAAATTCTCACACGAAGCATTCTCCCTATTTGATAGAAATCTTCAACTCCTAAGGAGAACGGTATACAACCGATGTATCTTCCCGATAGTCACCTAACCAAAAGGCAGACCCGAAAACTGAAAACGATGCAACGTGCACACGAAAAAATCATGCTCAACCTCACATGGAGAGGTCACAAGACGGCACAATACATCCGAGAGAAGGACAGGAATCCGAGACATCATAGAATCCATTAAGAAACTCAAATGGTAATGGGCTGGTCATGTTGCAAGAATGGCAAACAACCGATGGACATCACAACTCACATCATTGATCCCCAGAGACTACAAGCGCAAAAGAGGCCGGCAGAGAACTAGCAGGAAAGACGAACTAGACAAATTCAGAGAGTACTGGCTCCGCGACGCACACGATAGAGAAGTTTGGCCAGTCCTGGGGAAGGTCTATGTCCAACAATAGACGTTAAAAGACTGATGATGATGATGATGATGATGATGATGATGATGATGATGATGATTACTTATTTTTATAGAACATCACGCCCAGTATATTATCTCACACCTAGGGAGGGGAAGCCGATGAATATGTGAGCTGATACAATAAAACCCAAGTAGACGAGGACAGTCACCTGTAAAATGTATAGAATGTGTTGAGGAAAGTTCGTCTCTGCCAACATTTGACAATTCTTAGGCAGCAAGTGTATACGTGAGTCAGGCTGCCAAATAAACAGAAGGTCGTCCGGTGTCCTGATTACAAAATAAGGCTGTCTATCTGGACATTTTCTCCTTTCATTTCAACTTCGTAGGATTATTGTACAAAACTTTCCCCTGATAAATTGTTTGACCTTCTGTAAATTGATTTTTTTTTTCTATACTTCAGAGGAAGATAGACTGAAGAATGAGTGGGCCGTAACGTCGTGATAAATGCAACAAAGATGAGGAAAATTACCTGAAAAATCTATGGAATGTTTCAAGACATGTTCTTCTCCTGCAAATGACAATGCTTGTGCAGCAGGTAAATACCAAATTCAACCCCCTCTCTCATATAAATAGAAGGTCGTCTGGTGCACTCTATAACATAACAAGGCCGTCTATCAGGGCATTCTCTCGTTTCTCTAGTTTCTCTCGTTTCCTGGACGACGCTACATTCGGCGAACATCTATCGAGATAGACTCATCCCTTTCAGCTATCACTATAGGTGGAGGCAGTTATATTTACACAAATAAGTACAGCCGACATTCAGCAGCCAGCCGCTCACAGGACGACGGGTGGATGAGAGGTGGTTGTTAATCGAGAATGATGCCGAGCAGACTTATGGGTAGAGAGAGGGGAGCTCCGGGGAAAATGGCTGCTGGGCGCGTAGACGTCAGTATCCGGATTTTGCCGTACGTGGGACATTAGTGAGTCTGGTATGGGCGCCATTATTTTCGCCTCGTTTTCGCTTTGTTTCTTCCTTCATTCATTTTTATCTGACGACTGCTTTTCCCCCACTTCCACTTTTTCCTTCCACCACTGAATATTCTCTTCTTTTGGTAGCTCCTTCCATTTTTAAATATGTCTTCCATAGTCGCCTTCTTTCTTTCTTTCTGTCATTTTTCTTTCTGTCATTTTTTCTTTCTTTTTTTTGTTCTCTTGACTTTCGTTCCTTCCTTTCTCCTTACCTCAACTAACGAAGTTGGGAGACGCATATGTATTCACGTTGTCCGTCTACCCTACTTTGCACTGGATATCTCCAAAAGTTCTCCATAAATTTCGATGAATTTTATTGAAAGGTTGGCAAAAGACTTCAGAAAAAATTGATTGAATCAAGGGTCAAATCAATGATTTTTTTACCTTCCCTGCATCGTAGCTACAAGTAAACACTACATAATACCTCCAAAAGTTCTCAATGGTTTCTGCTGCCTTTCTATCAAAGGGTATGATACAGGCAAACGAAGAACGTAATAAATTTTGGGATGGATCCTGGGATATTTTATAGTTACCTCCCCTGTATCGTGGTTGGATTTTCATTCTGCTATCAGCGATAATGGCTTTGGCTGAGGTATGAGCTCTGTAAATCCTTTCTTGTTATTTTGTTTTCGTTCACTTCTTTCTCATCGATGACAATCATCTCTTTTGTGACATCAACAGGCCTCTTCATTTTTCATTCGCCTTGAAACCAAGTCTTCAAAGCTACTTTTCTTTCATTGGTTTATCGATTAGTTTTTCTTTATTTCATTCTTTTATTTCAACTTGACATTTCTTCCTTCTTTTTTCTTTCATTCAAACTTTCCTGCCAGCCCTTTCTTTTCATCGTTTCCTTTGAAACATTCTTTTCTTTGATGCCCTTGAGCTTCCCTTTCTACACCAGTGTTCCCAAACTTTTTTTTCGGTTACCGCTCCCTTCCAGAGCCTATATATCATCTGCAACCCCAACCTGTAAAGTTGGTCAAGAATTATACGTTGAAAATTCAATTTAAAATTGAAGCATTTATCTCACAACCAAAAATATAATTGTGCAAAAGTATCTAAGAGTGCATGATTGATTAATTTTAAATATGAAGGATGGGCCTGATATGAATTGTATTCTTTGTCCCCAGCCTCCTCACTACCCCTTGTCTCTAATGTCTCCTACCGCTCCCTCGCCTACCAGCTCTGTCTGTGAGTCTTCCACTGCCCAGGGGTGGTAGAGCTAATTTTGGTGATAGCTTTCTCCTCTTGATATTTTTCATTCTTCTTACGTTCGTATCAATCTCTTTTCAATTTCTTATTTTTCCCAACCCTCCTCTGTTTCTCCTTCTTCTTCTTCTTCTTCTTCTTCTTCTTCTTCTTCTTCTTCTTCTTCTTCTTCTTCTTCTTCTTCTTCTTCATCATCATCATTATCTTTTTATCGTCCGTCGTTTGATATAGACCTTCCCCAAGATGAGAATCCTCGTTGGGGTCTGGTGTCCAGCAGGTCTTTGACACTTGTAACACGACCAGCCCATTGCCATTCGAGTTTCCCAATGTTTTCTGTAATATCTCTGATTCCATTTTTCTCTAATATTGTGTGATATCACCATCTAGCGTGATTCTCTCCCTTGCGTGGGTGGCGTGGTTCTCAGTTTGAAGGTCATTTTTTGGTCAGGGACAATGTTTTAGTTCAATAGATAACTATCTGAAGGACACATTGTTTGTAGACTCTTCACCTTGAAACTAAATATGTTTTTGTCTAGGATTAAGCGACAAATATCTTCCTTGTGCGGTTTTTATAACACAAATTTGGTGGCTGTGTTCTTACACCTTCCACATAATCCATGAATAAAGCTCAAGATTTTTAACTGTTTGTTTTTATATTTATAATTTTCGACCAATGCAATTGAATAAAAAGCCTCAAAGCAGGTTGAATGATAGAAAATCAACCAAGTGATGCATCTAATAAATATATTTTCTTTCCTTATCTTCGAAATAGTTGCCACGTTCACTCCCCGTAAACTTATGGCAAATAACCAGAGATGAATTCGTGCTTCTCTTTATTTGATAAGCCTTGTTTATTCAGACACAAGACAAGCTGCTTATCGTATCATAGAACACAAAGTTGTTGCTCTCCTATGGTCAGTAGGTTCATACCTGTAGGTTAGAGCAAGTCATTCTTATTGGCCAACATTTACAATGCCCTCTGTGTTCGAATCTATGATGAGTTGAAATCTTCCAAATTGTATGGTCTATCTTTACAGACGATGGAATGACAAACAAGTGCCCCCCACTGTGCGAAATGAACATAAACAGCTTCAAGCAGAGTTTGAACCTGGGTCCGTCACTCGCTTCTCTGCCAAGTACATGAGGGATATACCGCTCTTACAGGGTTTCAGAACAAAAAGCTTTCCACACGATCTAGAATAATACAGGAAAATGTGTTATTAGATAAATAAATCAGTTGAAAATGATCTCATCTCCAACCTAAAAAGGATTGATGTTTTTAGTCATTCATTCATTCTCTCATTTTTTGTTGCTTGCGGCCAGGCCAATCGACAGACTGGGGGCTGGACTTTGGTTTCCATTGCTGACCATATCGTCGGAATCAGTTTCCTCTTTATAAGGATTACCAGGATAGCCACGGAAGGCCCGACGTTGCTTAACTTAAGTGATCAAACGAGACCATGTGATCAAATGCTATTTGGCCGTGACTATTTTTAGCCGTACTGCTGTATGTTGTTCCGATTTCCTAATCCCTCGTGTGCTGTATTTTCCAATCTTCTCTCCGATTTCCGCTTATTTCATAATCTAGGACTCGATCTGATGTCTTTTCTGCTTCCTAACTCTTCGCCGCTAGATTTACGGCCTTCCTCATGTCCATCATGTATCTATCTCCAACGAAATCCATTCCTTTGTGGGAGGTAAATCGTCGGACTGTTTTGCCTTTATAGTTTTGATTCTTCTTTTCCTTTGGCTCAAAGCTTGACGATATCTTTGTAAGTGAGAAGATTAATCTTACCTCTCCAGTAGATTACACGGATGGTGCCTTTCTTTGCAGTTTCTGGGGGTTATCGTTAGAGGTACATTTTTATGATATATGAGAAACACATTCAGCAAATCGCTTTGAAGCTCACTATTTCTGGTGTAAACTATTCATAGCGATTCATTCCTAACGGTCAATTCATCTCTGCTGCTATCACGCATATTCCTTGTTTGATTGGGGGAATATTTTAGCGCCTTTTGCACGGGAGGATTCTCGTTGTTGCTTTTGTGGTTACTTGTTGCTATCATCATCCCCATCATTTTATTATTATAGCTGTTATAATCATGACTTTTCCCTGCGTTATTATATACTAGCTTATACCTGTCACAGACACACGCATACAATGAGATCTTCAAAACAACTGATTAAAAGGGTCTGACACACTCCAAATACAACCAACATAATTTATAACTACCAGCCACAAACTTGCTTCGTCTACAGGATATAAATAAAATAAACGAACAAAAATAAAAATAGAGTTAATAGTAGATGACAGCAAAAATTACCAATCGATAGATTGACCGGTAGAATATCTAAAACAATTTTGAAACTCACAAGCTAGATACATAACAACGAGAATATTGCGAAAGTTAAAAAGGAAAGAATATTTTCTAAAATCTCTATTGTAATGAACAGAACAAAAAGCTTAGGATACTATGAATGGAGCAATCATAAACAAGAAAAAGGAAAGAAATTAAGGAGTTTTCCATCCGGTAAAAAGACATAACTCCCGATAATGTTCTTAATAAAGATCCGAATAAATCAAATAATTTGCCTGAAGAAGCCCCAAAGGGCAGAAACATAGATATGTGTATGGTGCAAATCCATAATTTCAACTCATTTAAAAAACTCTACTCTAACTCAATGTTTGTCTATAGAGCGCTTAATTAATTGAACCTATCACATATCGAGTATTCAATTACTGATTTGTTATATATATATATATATATATATATATATATATATATATATATATATATATATATATATATATATATATATATATTTATATATCTTGCTTGAACTTTCATGACCTCCATATGATGCTGGATAGAGTAAACAAAGAATCCAAGAAAGTTGATCTCCATATGAAATTCAGTAAAACAAATATCATCTCGACCACTATATCTACCTGGTACAAGGAATCTCCATGAAATATTCGAAAGAAGATGAAATTAAGCAGAAAATCACTTTAGGTTGGCAAGCTCTCAGCAGGGTTAACCCAACCTTCATGAACAACAAAATTCTGCTAGTGCTAAAAAGAAGTGTCTGCAACCAATGCATCTTCCCTATAGTCACCTATGGTGCCTAACCAAAGCATAGAGCCAAACCAAATGACTGATCATTAAAATGAGAACCATACAAAAAGCACATGAGAGAATAATGCTCAACAAAGCAAGGAGACAACACAAGATAGTACAATATATTCGAGGAAAAACAGTCCAAGATATCATATAAACTGACTAAATAACAGTTGGCGTAACGAACTAGATGAGTAAGTACTGTATCCGGGACACTTGCAATAGAGAGGTATAGTGAATCTTGGGTAATGTCCAACGACGGACGCTAAAATTTTACTGCTGATATATATATATATATATATATATATATATATATATATATATATATATATATATATATATATGTATTACGTTATACTACATGAGACCCCTTAGACAAAGTAGGTGAGGTGAGTGATACATAAACCGTGTAATGACGGGAGATTTTCTCAAATAAGTTCCTACGTAATATATGGCAATCCATAATCATTCTGTCGTACCACGTCCATTTCTTAACACAAGTATATTCAAACTTGAATTGCATATCTCTCTACTCGTAGGTTTAAATATCTAAATATATAAATGAGTGTATGTGTGTGTGTGTGTGTGTGTGTGTGTGTGTGTGTGTGTGTGTCTTTGTGTGTTCCCATTTTGCTGACAGTATGTAGATCGCTAGATTAGACGGTTTATGACCGACAGAATGTGCTAACTGGAGAGACGTTTCATCAGGTAATATGGTATTCGGGTGTGGTCGTTTTCTTTTTCCTCCCTTGTTCTTTTCTGTCCGCTGTTTCCATATCTGGTCCATGTAGAGTATTGGGAGTCATGTCAGCTTGAACAACTTGAACACTGCACTCGTCTAACTTTTTCACTCAGGCGCCATGTTGTTTGGGGCTGCCAACTCAAATTTCTATTTCCCACCACCATTGGACAATTCTGTTAACCACCAAACCATTCGGTTAGTATATCTGAAGAAGGCTATAGAATGGATCGGTCGAAATTTCGTGTTTACAGCACGAACGACTAGAGCTCTTTGAATGTTAATAACCCTTCTCGAAACTATAAACAGTTACTAGAAAACATCCAAGGAGTGCACATCTATACCGACACCATTATCACTTACATTGAATGAAATTTCGTTCATATATAGCTTTGATGCTGGGGAGGAGACTGTAAAAATCTCTTGATCTGCCATTTAATTTGATCAATTCCTTTTCAGCCCATGCCTCATCGTTACATCAAACTTATTTTAAGTTTATTTAGAATCGGTGAAGATATTGCGTGGACAATTATAATCACCCAATCAAAAAATGAATTCCTGGATCCGCCAGAACATTCAGTCAATTCTTTTTTTCTCGATCGCTTACTCTTCCTGGAAGTTTCACGGAAATTCATTGAAACTGAGTGTATATATGGCTATGATGTCGGGAGATAACAGTAAAATAACTTGATCCGACCAAAACATCAATCACTTCTTCTTTGGTACGTTGTCAATCCTTCCACAAAATCTTAAGGAGAATTCATTCGGAACTTTTGGCGATATTGCGTGGTCAGACAGACAGACTGACTGATAGAAAGACAGCCAAGAGAACAGACGGACTGGAATATACATATATATATATATATATATATATATATATATATATATATATATATATATATATACCTTCTTGAAGTTCGTTTGTAAAGATAAAACAGCGCTCATTTCATTTTCCATTATGGGACACTACTTCTGCATTAGTTCGATTGTCCAAAACCGTTAAATTGCAAAACAATGGCCCCTAGAACACAAAAAATAGCCAAAGCGCACAAAAAATGCTTAGAATAGTGAAGATAAAAATACACTGAAAATGACAAAAAAGTTGAAGCACGCTTTTTTTGTACTGCCAGTGAAACGTGCTAGATTTAGCGCAAAAGCACTAAATTTGCATCACTAGCAGTGCATGTTTAAAGCAACATAACAGTTGGACTCTGCACCCAGTGTATCTTTAATGAAGAATTAGTGGATACAAAAAAACGTCGTTCATCAAACAATAATGAAGATTTTGAAAACGATCTTAAAGATAGGTTGTATTACAAATTTCCGCAGTTGGCGATAAAATTACCAAAGCACTTTAGTATTCACAGATTTTATCATGATGTTAGCTCCGATGACTTCTTTAAAAACCGGACTTCTTTTTTAATTTCTTTTTTGTGTTACTGGCGTTAATTTTGTTAATCAATAATTTAGACTATGCTAAAATACAGTTGCGCACGCGGCTTCAACTGGAGGTCAATATAAATTAAATGCAGAAATCGATATTTAGACGTGGGACCAGGATATCTGCTTCACGCCATAACAGCGTTGTTCTTTAGATAGTAGTGCGATATCTGAGGTTGGGAAGACAGGAGTTACGTAGGTTTGATTTACAAAGCTTGACTTCAACTGTCTGTCCAAGCTATATCCTCCAAAATCTACCACAAGGGCATATTGATGAGGCACCCATTGAGGATCGACCTCATCGCAATCAACCCCTAAGCTTAGTTTGACCCAAAACCACACCCATTGTGAATTAAACTAACGATGTTTCAAATAATCAGCTCGCTGGATAAAGCTCTTCAGCTCAGCGTTTCTGAGCTTGGAACGTACTCTCCACAATGTTGCAATCTAAATTTAATGTTTGGCATTGCAATTTAGAATTTAGATGTGAAGAGCGAAACGTGTTATGTGTCTCAACACTGGGTTGACTGATTAATACCATTAACTTCCAATTGCACAATCCTGTTAATTACAAATTTTACTCTAGATTCCATAGAAACAAAAACTTGAATCAATGTATGTTAGGTATAAAAATGATAAGGTAATTAGGATATTGTTACCGAATTTCACGCAATATAGAACTTACAAGATGATTTGATAAGTTTCGTAATGTTCATATATCAGTAATTTTCATGAAGGATTTGTTTCTTTAGTAATTTTTGAATTTATAATTGTATACCTTCTCAGCGCCAACTTGGTTTTATTATAGTAAAACAGTCGAGGTGGGCCACGGAAAAAAGGTCGAGAATCACTGGTCTAAGACTGTTGATATTTCTAAAGACTAACTCAGTTTAGTTGTTCTTCTAAGTGGATTCGTCTAAAATAATTAATCTATAACAATTTATCTATGATTACTATTTAATTGCACTACTTTACAAACTCAATTTACCCCCAAGGGTATATAGATTTTTTTTCAACGAATACACACATGCGTACATTAATATAGACTTATATACGCATGAATGCATACAAACTCATCCTCACATACACGTACATATATACATGTTCACACAGATACAAATATATGGACAAGCTTATAAATGCTGATGTATATATGTATATGTGTTTGTGCGTATATGCTAAATATCGCTCTACGGCAATTGTCTCTTCTTTGACGGTTTGTATCTCTATGACTGATCCGCAAATTGAGAACCATGCAACGTGTACATGAAAAAATTATGCTGGGCTTCACATGGAGAGACCACAAAACAGCACAGTGCATCTGGGACATCATAGAATCCATTAAAAATCTCTAATGGCGGTGGGCTGGCCATGTTGCAAGAATGGCGGACGACCGATGGATATAGCGACTCACGACATGGATCCCCCGAGATCACATGCACAACCGAGGCCGGCAAATTATTAGATGGCGAGATGAGCTAGACAAATTCAGAAAGTACTGGCTCTGCGACGCCCATGAAAGAGAAGTGTGGCGAATCCTGAAGAAGATCTATGTCCAACGACGGACGTTAAAAGACTGATGATGATGATCTCTATGACACGTCAGTTGATAATTAGAGCCGTTATCGTTGGGTGGCGTTTATAATACAATAGTCCTGCCTTATAACGCAGGGGTCTAAGAAAGATATCCCGCTTCATAACTAAACCTCAGATAATCAGAAGTCAATTACGAATACCGGAAGAAGTTCATCGGTGAACAAAGGTGTGCTTTTCATAACAAAATAAAAGAAATTATGTGTGCAGCATTATACGATAATTGATGGCAAATAGAAGACTTTTATTACTTATAGCATCTGCAGTAGGTCGGAGGTTAGTCCACTTAAATCTTAGTTACTCTAGTAAAACACAAGGGAAAATATGAATTTGAAAGATCGTGTTGGGTCAATCTTTCAAAAGAGGGATGCCTAGAAAATCACTTTTCCAAATTTTGGCTTTTTACCTTGGCTTCTGACACCAGTGAGAAATAATCTCCTTATCTTCGTGACGGGGGTGCAAGCATGCTCGTCTTGTAAGTCTTTTCATTGACATCGTTCCTCACAGGATGTGGAAATATTTCGCCAGACTAACTCATTTTTTCCTACTGAAAAATAATGATACGAGTGTTTCCTAATTTCGGAGGGAACTTGTCTATGCTCAGTATTGTTCAATTATTATGATTCCTCGTATATAAGATGCACATTTTTCCCTGGAGAAACATTTGATAATAGGTACAGAATGCTATAATCATTTGTGAGAGAAACAAAGAGGAATCAGTAGAGTTTACAACTTAGACATGCTAGTACAGTAAGCTATATTTCAATTTTCAAAAAAACAAAAAAAAAAAAAAACAACTTAGCTAATTATAGGATACGTCATACCAATTGTAGTGTCTTACCAGCCGGGAAATGTAGTACCTTCACTGTATGGCTGAGTCGACTTCAACACGAGCCGGTATTGCTTCATTCTTTAATTTCTGATTGTTCTGTTGTGATAACATACAATTCAACGCAATAAATAAAAGCAAGTACATGCTTGATATCACGAATACAATAAGGAATACATTTGGTAGTTGATTAACATATTGACAGCCTTTGCACGCACGAGCAAGTGCACACACACAACACACACACGTACATACACACACACAACACACACACACACACATACATACAGACACACTGGTTTGTAAGACGAACCTCTCTTCTAAATTCCATCAGTTGCACTTTGTATTGTTTCTCTACTCAGAGACTTGGTTTGAAGATTTGGATGACGAAAATTACTTTTTTGACTCGAGGCCATACAGATAAGATTTTGAAAAAAAAAAAGTATTGTTTTCTGTGCTCTGTTCTCGTTCTTCCTTATTTTTTCATTCTCTTTCTTTCTTTTTTTTTTCAATCATTGTTAATTTCTTACTCTGACAACAAGTGAAAGCAGGTTTAGTTAGTTACTCGATAGAAACCAACGTTTTTTGGCAACATGTCGTGTTGAGGGTGATTAATTAATTGGTGATCAGTGAATAAGCTACTTAACTAGCTTTTTGTTGGATCGCAGCCAGGTACAAACTAGCCAAAATTTACATTGCAAATTGAAGCCCAACTAAAAACCTACTTAAGGGGAAAATGATAAAAAGAAAACAAAAGAAAATAAAAACTTTTTCGAAAAGTAAACTTTCAAATTTTTCAGCTCTCTAGCTGTATTTCTGTACATGTAGTACATACATACATAGCCAGTCAGCCAAACTAACTTAAACACTGAAAAGAAACCTATGTTGACAGTTTTGGTAACAGATTTGATTGACGTTTTCTGATTAAAATAAATCTTCCTTCATTTTTCCTGGCCTTTTTTTTGTCAGTTCCTTCCTCTATTCTTTTCTATCAATCTTTTCCCTTCACTTTCAATCCTTCTGTCCTTCTTTGCTTTCCTTCCTCGCTTTCCTTCCTCGATTTTTTCCTTGCTTCTATGCTTCCTTCTTTTTTCCTATGATTTCTTTGCTATTTTATTCTATTTTCGTTCCAGTCTACACACCCATCCTTTTTTTCTTCCCTTTTCTCTTTCCTTTACTTCTCTCTTTTTTCTTCCCTCCTTTCAATGTTTCTTTCATTTTTAAGTCCCTTATTTACTTCTCTTTTTCGTCTTTCCTTTTCATCTCTTATTTCTTTTTACTACTTCTTTCTCTCTTTCTTCCTTCCTTTCCTTCATTTTCCTTTCTTTACTTCCATCATTTCACAGTCGTCTTCTTTTTTCTTTTCTTTTTTTCTGATGTGTCAACACATCTCAATAAGACGCTTTTCGCTCGATCTGTCGGTTGCAGTTACGTTAGACAATGGAAATAGAAAGAAAAGGAGTGTTGCGACGTCATTAGAGCATTGGTACCGTTGAGAAACCAACTACTATGATGTCAAAATAGAATGTACGAGCTCGGCATTTTTGTATTATAAAAGAGCCAAAAGTGGCCCAAAACGCCAAAAAAAACCGGACATTTACGATCTTTATCGAAAATAATACTCTCGGGATATTTCCGTTTGGTAATATTTAACAAGTAAGAGAATCAATCGGAGAAGGACTACTTTCTTCCCCCTCCTTCTGCTACTAGAACCACGGATTGTGGACACATCGTTGCACTTATGGTTCTTGTTTCTTCAAGCTTCACTTCAATCCCCTGTCTTATTTTTCTTTTGTTTATACCATCTTATGGATTCATTCATTCTCGTTTTGTTAATCCTTAATACTTCTTTCCAAATTAGTGCAATTTCTTTCCCGTTTTCCTTTCATTCTATTACATTTCCTCTTTTCTCTTACTGACTTCTCTCCCTTTTCCTTTTTGTCGATAATAGAAACCGTCATCCAAAACTGTCACCGAAACTATCAACTTAAGTTTCTCCAGTTTTCAAGTTGGCCCTGCTGGCTATAAATGTATGTATGCATATATCAGGCTTCTCTCTGTTGCCCTCTCTCTCTCCTTTTCTTTTCCCCAAAATGATTTATGATATACAAAATGGTCAAAATAGGTATTCTTCAGTTTTTAAGCTGGTCCAGCTGGCTATGTATGTATCAAGTGCACGGACCACATCGACGGGGTTTCGAAGGCTATGAAATTAAACATTTACCCCTTATCATATTTACAAGAACGTTTTTTGAAATACCATCCCCTGAAGATAGGTTTTTAGTGGGGGGTCAGTTTGCAATGTAAGCTTAATTGTTCCCTAGTCTATACCCGTTTGCTTTTTTGAAAACTCTGTTTTAGTGATTACTGTCTAACAAAAGGCCAGAGCTTTAATTAATTCATTGATCGCTCTTTTTTCCTATACTTTAATTGATCATCCTCAACACGAGCCGTTGGTGATTTGACAGTGTCTATTGAATGACTAATTCTATAGATTAATTCACTTCACTGCTCCCATCCTTTTATTTCACCCTCTTTCCTATCGTTTGTCTCTTTCTTTCTCTCCTCCTGTCTTCCTCTCTTTCTTCCTTCCTTCTCTTTTCTTTTCGGCGTCATTTTCTCTTTTTGTCGTTCTTTCTTTCTTTGTTCCCTTCTGTAAGTTTCTTTCTTCCTTTTGTGTTTATCCCATCGTCGACACTGTTTTCAACGTTTCTTCTTTCTCTTCTTCTCTTCTTTTTCCCCATCGTTTTTCTTTTTTGGGGTGGTGGGTTCTTTTTCTGGTTTCTTTCTTTCTTTTTGTCTTAACCCTTTCTTTTGATCCCTTCTGTCTTTCTCTTTCATCTTTTCCACCCTTTTAGTATTTTCTTCCTTTCTCATTTAAAAAGATACATCTTACTATCTTCCTTTCTTTTTTTCAAGTATCTTTCTCCTTTTCATATTTATTTTTCCTTCTCTTCCTTTCTTTTTTGTCATCCTTCTCTTTATTTTTTCTGGTTTTCTATTTTCTTTTTCTTTTTTAATTCCTTCCTTCCTTCTTTTCCTTCTTTATTTTTCTTTCTATCGTGCAATCACCTTTCTCTTTTTCTCCCTGAATCAGGAAGAAATATAGAAGTCAACATATAAATAAATAATTACTTCTCTTGTCTTTTCCATGCAAATGAAAAAAAAAAATAGAGAAAAATATTTATTTATTTTTACCAACCCCAGGCTAGAAACATTACAACACGGGGCTGAACACGTGCAGATCCCGTTGGAGTCACATGCGCTACAATATGCAAATGAATGATACTCCCTGTTAGCTTTCACAAAACTTCAAAAATTTCCTTTTTTACCTTTGTCTAATGATGTTGCAGATTTACAGTGAGTTCAAAAAAAGCCCGATTCTTTTATGAAAGTTGATTTTAACAACCTTTGCTCAGCTTAAAATTAACAGAATTCGGACTGAAGATTTCAGGTTTTTGGACCTGACTTCTCAATGTTCAATCCTGTTACCTCTGCCAAGGATTGGATTTTGTGGAACAATGTGAAATTGGCTGCAAGAGAAATGATCTTGGAGCGGATCCACACATGCAATACAATTACGTCTCCTGACGATGGCGTTGGTGGAGACAGGCACTCTGTGAGTGATTTCTAGATTGAATATATTTTGACTTTTGTATTTTTAGAAGAAGTTCTGCTTAATGAGAAGCTGTATGAGGATGTTCAGATGAACTTTTGGGAATATATCAGTTAACGTTCACACTCACGGCATATATATTCATGCGTGTCCGATATCTTCAAAAGTTCTCAATAGATTTCAAAGATATTTCTTGGTAAGGCAGACAATAGGCTAGGGAGGGGTTCATCAAATTCTGGGGTGGATCCAGGCATTTGTTTCTGCTTTAATGAGATATTTTTCCTGCACAAAAAGAGGTTTAAAAACGAGCAGTTGACTAAATTTAAATTTCAAGTAAATGATTCAGTATTTGCACATATTGTGAGGTATGCGTTATCTCCCTTGTTTTTGATATTTTATTTTGCTCTCTCTGAGTGCTTTCTAGTTTTTAGATGCGTTACTATCTCTAGTTCAACATTGTCCGACGAAATTTGATAATTCAGCTCGTTTGGAACTGTATCTACACCCTTTTAGTGAATTAGCACTGACATATTGACATATCGAAATACATATTTAAAGAAATGGGGTTTTGGGGGATGGGACTTATAAATGGTGACCCTTTTAAATGACGAGGCTCTTAAAGCGGGGAGTTTCGAAAGAAATGGAATTCTAAAGGAAGAGACTTATAAAATAATCTGTGACATCGAACCAGCGCATCTATAACCTGACTTTCTAGATCTGTTTAGATAGATCGTTGATACAACACTCGTAGATATTTATTAGCTGGAAGCTTTGAAAAAAATCAGTGTGCGTTCAAGTGTGTTGACGTATATGTAAATTCATGAAAGACAAGGAAGTTTTAATCTAATTTATGTTGTATTCATGGAATTTTTGTAATTGAAAGTGTTCACCCTAAATCTCACATAGTATTACAAATTGGCTAATTACTGTCATTATCTGATCAGAATTAACTTTGATCAAATTGAAATTGCTGTCAGCAATAAATTAGTTCACTGAAAGTACAATAATGTAGATATCTGCTTGAAACATTTGGCATTACTGAAACGTATGATTTAGCATGGAAATTTAGATTTTTTTAGAATAAGCCTTTTTCAGAGAGTTAGATCCAAGGGGAGAAAAATGTTTTTAATCATAAGTCCTCTGAGAAAGAGTAAATTATAATCAAACAGTGATCAAATTGGTAGCCGTCTCTCTTCCCATCCGAGCCAAATCGACAGTTCTTATATATCTGCGAATTTATATATATATATATATATATATATATATATATATATATATATATATGAGAGGGAAAAGGATTGTATTCATTTCCGTGCCATGTTTCAGGAGACTGTTTTTCCCCGTTGTCAAACGTCAAATTGGCAAAGTGATAAAATATGCGAATGACAATGTTTGAAAAAGAGAAAAAGAGGCGAGGAGATGATGCGTTTTCATTATTATTATTATTATTATTATTATTATTATTATTATTATTATTATTATTATTATTATTATTCTCGAGTTCTTATCTCTAAAGGCGAAAAGGGAATCGTTGTGTTTGAGTTCATCTGAGTTGTGCATGGGAAATGAAAAGAAGAAAGGTTTTTGTGTATGCGTATGTAGCTGGACATTGTGTTATTGAGAAAGATGGTATGTGTGTATACAATGTATATAAGTGTGTGATCTTGTGCGTTGGTGATCCGTGTCTTATGCGTCTTCGTGTGTTGGTTTGTTGTTGAGGGCGTCTACAATTTTGCTGCGTAAATATGAGTTAATATAATCTAAGAGTTTAGGAAAGTGTAGGTAGTATATACTTTTATCTAGAATTTTAAGATGTGTCAGTTTAATATTTTTTTGTGATTTTCAATAACAACCCGTATATACAATGCAAAAGTAGCAGTCATCATTTTATACTAACAGTACTGTAATCATTTAGTACTAACCCATATATACAATACAAAAAGTTGCAATGATCATATTGTATTATAAGTACAGAATCGTGTTCTAAAAGCCAACAAAGATGGGGAACACAGTCTGACTAATACGTGGAATCATATAAAACGCATCATCCCAATGTTTTCCCGACAGTGTCTGGAACGTTTACCATTTCTCGGGAATGTAACGCTTCCATTCCAGACTGATTTCCTTTCTGAGTGTAAAAGACTTCGGCAATACCTAGTCTTACAGGAATATGAATCACTGGAGGGAAAGTGAAATGGTGTCAGTCTTAATGTAGACTTATCGAAAACGTGGAATGATGTTTATTAACGGAAGGAAACATATCGATATACATAACTTTCCCGTATATACCAGATATTGGTTGATGGCTATAAGATACATGCGCTTTCAACGAAGCAGGAATAGTGTTTATTAAGTATATAGCATGTACATATTGCAGTAAGATTATGAAAACTGTGATTTCGGGAATTCTCTGCAAGATTTTGTGATATCCCTGGATGTTTCAGAAATTTTAGAAATTCCTACTTTTACAATCGCGGTATTAAAGGTTGACCCTTTCAAGTCTGAATATGATATTAATAATAATAAAAAAATCTGTTATATTTTTGGGGAAGAGATACACGGGGGATTTGAATTTTGTCATTATTTGATCAAAATTTAAAGGGTAAATTTTTAGGGTAAAACTGGGGACCGTATGGCCCTTGTAAACATTCAGGTTGTGCAGTGTCAGATATATATATATATATACATATATATATATATATATATATATATATATATATATATATATATATATATATATATGTGTGTGTGTGTGTGTGTGTGTGTGTGTGTGTATGTATATACTCTTCCATAGGAATAGAGGACTCTAGTGGATGAGGAGTTTCAGCGTAAATGAATATATCGCTTAAATTCAGCCTTACTGACCACCCAGTTCCGCCGTCCAGAGGTAGGATATCGGCCTCCGGGTCCGATGTGAGGATTTCAATTCTGTGATACTGGATGGGTTAAAGTCAATAGCCACACTGAAGACATGTAATACATCGAAACAGCTGTATGTGGATACACAAATATATATATATATATATATATATATATATATATATATATATATATATATATATATATATATATATATATGTGTGTGTGTGTGTGTGTGTGTATATATATATATATATATTATTATGGACCATGTAGCCTTTCCTGCCCAGGAAAGGTTAACAAGCTTGTTATGCTGACGATTACTACTGCAATAAGTATGATCCTCATAGGGTGCCCCTCTACTATGGCTTTGTGTCAAACAAGCTTAACTTAGTAAATATTGAGTATATTCTCTTCAAGTATTTACTGTATATATACTGCCTAATTTGACACAAGGTAAGATAAGTGGGGCAGTTAGACAGAAACGAACTCATTGCAGTAGTAATGGTCAGCATCACAAGCTCGTTGTCCATCAAAACACTGATTGTGGAACTAAGGATTCAGGGAAATCACTGGTTTCACAAGTAATTTGTGACACACTTATATGTAGAACCATATCTGAAATGATTTCCTCTCGTTACTCGGTTAATATACCACTCAATTTACACAACGTAAATAGAATAAAACATTAAAGAATCGTACCAGCTACCGATAAGTTGCCGCTTCAACGCAGCAATACACTTACCATTGTGCTGAACAGCCCGCTAATAAGCCCAAGGCCGAATAATTGCTTTCATCCCGAATTCTCATCTCGTTTATTCTCGGTCTTTTTAGTTTCTTTCAACGCGATAGTATGTATTTAAGAAATGGACGATTTGGTCCAACAGATTGAATCATAAACTGAGTTATATTTTATGGAAACTTATCTGAAATGATTTCCCGTCGTTAACCGGTTGAGATATCATTAAATTTTGACAACGTAAATAGGATAAACAATTGAATGATATATTAACCGTGTAACGACGGGAAAACATTTCAGATAACTTTCTACATGATATAAAGCAATTTATAACTCACACACACATAGATGTGTTTGTGCGTGCATGTTTTTTTTGTTGTTTGTTTTTTGGAGGGTACACAAATGACACCCACTGTTTATCCTTGGTCTTGATGATAATGGATTTGAGTTCAGTTGAATCTCTCGATCACAAACGTTTTGACAATCTTCACATTCATTCGATAAAGGTACCTGCTCTCATGTATATAAAGAAGAAATTCCTCGTGTATTTTCTCTCGTCGATGCATTTCTTATACATATATGTATATATGTGAGTTTATATGCGAATTTTACAGATATATTATATTATATTATACATATATATATATATATATATATATATATATATATATATATATATATAATATGAACAGTAAAGAGTGAGACAGACTCGAGAGTAAAGTGTTTTGAAGTTATGTTTATTTATCTGTAGATATTTTTTTGTTGTTAGTTGTTATATATATATATATATATATATATATATATATATATATATATATATATATAGAGAGAGAGAGAGAGAGAGATAGATAGATAGATAGATAGATAGATAGATAGATAGATAGATAGATACGAAACTATATTCATATATGATTTCACATATATAGTATATAAAAAACATATCCAAATTTATTCATACTATATATACCAAAGTATATAACGCTATATGTATGTGCGGGTGTACAGTAAAAAACACATTTAGCAACACGCGCTCTTATATTTTTATTGACAGATGTGAAATTTACTCACTCTTGTCAGTTTTATGCTTATGTGGCTAGACTAAAAGGACAATAAATAAAAAGTGGTATCAATAAAAACGTTCCATCGTCTCCGGCCTGGCAAAGATAAGTACCGTCTTGATAAGAGAGGATAAACGCGGTGACTACGTCTTGGAGTCAATCTCCATCTTGTTTTGCGAAAGCTAACAGCTGGTCAAACACAGCTAATTCCCTCAGCCGTTGGTTGAAGATGCTGTTATTGGGAGACTTCGTTTGTGGAATTATTTTTTGTTGCTCGGTGACGGTGTCAGTGTCCGTAGCTAGGCACCCAACATCTCTCCTAAGGCAGATACACCGTGTTTTTGAGCCAGACTGTAAAAACATTTTCCAATTCAGTTCTTTACACGACCAGTCGAACCATACGGACCACAGACCGTGTCAGTGCTCAGGTCTGCGAGAAACTCGAGAAAGTTGGTGAAGATTTGAGAAGACTTGTTATCACTGGTGCCAGCTAATTGTGACCCAAGGGGAAACTAGAAAATAGGAAAAAAATGACCAACTAAAATAAATAACCCATTAAAATAAATATCGACTGGAAATCATGAATTATCATTTTTCAGCCTAAATGAATCAAATTTATAGTGTTTATTCTCCTTCTTTATCCCCTCTCTCTCTCTCTCTCTCTCTCTCTCTCTCTCTCTCTATATATATATATATATATATATATATATATATATTATGATTTTGCCTCAGTTTAGTTCCACACGAGTGGTAGCATGACTACTATCGTAGCGAAGCAGACAATATTCCCTTGAAATATGAAACTGGTGGACTCTGTCGACTGTGTGTCGAACTCTTATGAAATGCAGCGGTGTGTCGAAATTATGTGGAAATGACTTTGTGTCGAATTTGTTATTACTTTTTCTAGGTAGTTTGATAAATTTATTGACAGATAGATGAAGTGATAGAACTCAACCAAACCCTTCATAGCTTGCTTCGAGATGATCTTCCAAAACCTAGACTGGGAAAATAAAGGAATCAGAAGAGACAATTTGCTGACGACAGTGTTCTTTTTGAAAAAACAAACAAACAAAGAAACTTTAACATATCTAAGTAATTCTGGGCTGACTGAATGAAGAGTGCAAGGGAGTTCGACTACACAGGAACTTCAGTAAAAAAAAATTGTCATGTACAACAAATATGTTGAGAACGATGATACAAAATTCAAATCTTAAATGCAGTCCCGAAAAAGAAGACCACTACATCTACTTAGGGCAACGTATCTCTATGAAATCCCTAAAAGAAGAAGAAATCAAGCGAAAAATCACTCTAGGTTGGCAAGTCTTCGGTAGAGCAGGCTCAACCTTTAAAAAAAGAGACTCCTATTAATTTTAATTAGAAGGGTGTACAATCGGTGAATCCTCCCCGTTAGTCAACTATGGAGCCGAAAAATTGAACCTAACCAAAAGATTGAACCTTAAACTGAGAACTGTGCAACTTGTACGAGAGAGAATCATGCACAACATCACAGGGAGAGAACACAAGAGAGCACAGTATATCAAAGAAAAAACAATTTGGGATATAACTCGAAAACTCAAAAGGCAATTGGCTGCTCCTGTTGCAAGAATATCAGAAAACCGATGGACATCACGACTCACAACGTGGATCCCCAGAGATCATATACGAGACTGTGACCGGCAAAATATAGGATGGCGTGACGTAATAGACAAGTTCAGAAAGAACTGGCCCCGTGTCACCAATGTTAGAGAGGTTTGGCGAATCTTGGGGAGGGTCTATATCCAACGACGGACATTAAAAAGCTTCTTCTGATATAGAAAAAAAAGGGCCGCGTATAGAGATAGCCAAGCATAGAACAAGATAGATAATACGTTGATAAGTCAATGGAAAAATAGATATGCATAGAAAAGTATAAATGGCTTCTGAAAGGTAAATGGATGAATGAACAGAAATAGAAAGAAAACCGACATCTAGAATAACCGAACGGATTAAAAATGGGACAGTGGTGACGGCTCGAAATTCCCCTGGATCTGGAAATGAATATAAGCTTAGGTTCTTACGTGGGAAATTTATCTACGATGCGAACAAGTACATTACTTCCAAACTCCGGTACGTGAACATTTTCCATCGCTTACACACGTACAGCCAATCAACATCAAAGGAGAGAAAGAAAAAAAAATCTTCAAAGACATTTAGGTAAAATAAGAACAAGAGGAGTGTTACCAATGTTTCAAAGATGAACTTGAAATTTCACCATTAATTAGTGGAACGGGATAAAATAGCCAGGAAAGAGAACGGCAATTAAAAAATGAATTTACTTTTCATTGCCGCCACCCACATTAGACCTGAATCACAATCACTGAGTTCAGGCTATTCATGGGTTCTGACATCAATATTTATCGATGTATCTATTTGGGTTTAAGGTTATTCATGGGTTCTGACATTCAAATGTATCAATATATCTAGGTTTCACCCAGCTCTAACTGACTGACCATTGTAGGAAATTGAGGTTTTGCATATAAAACCTCCACGATCAGTAGTGAAAAATCTTTTTTTTTATTTTTGAAAGTTCCCTCCCTAAATTGGTTTTTACTGGATGGAAGGTTCTATTTACAATGAAAGTTTATGATAAATTGATTCTTCGCTTTATGCAAATGTTTTTTTAAATCATAAATTTATGGTTCAAACAATACTTCGAGTATTTTCATCCCGGCAACTTAATTTTTACGAGGTAAAAAGCAGCTTATATGGGCGGCGGCGATTCATAATTTCCTTTTGAATGGTACTTCATGTTTTTTTGATAATTGAAGAACTGAGCAAATCTGTATCGACAATTTTGGTGTCATTTTAAAAAAGATATTTTCCAATTCATTTTCCCAGCTGATTGTTTGGATATTATTTGCCACAAACTTATAGAACAGTCATTAATTGAGATTTAGTTGCTCTGCCATCTCAAAGGCAATTTTTTTGGTTTGCTTTGTGATGTGGCCGTGGAGTTGTTTTTCTTCTTAATTTCGTCTTCTCATTTTAGAGCGTTTTTGATCCCAACTTTATTTTACTGCAGATTGGGGCTGCCTTAATCAATGAGTCCATTGAATCCCACAAAATAAGCAGTTCTTTTCCTCCTTCCACCTTTTCACGTACAGTCTATCAACCTCTTCCATTATAGGCTTTTTACTTTTAGTCATAATTTTCTTGTTCTCTGATCCGAGTTTTCAAGTTTTCATGTCCAGTTTAGGAAAGGCCCAGGAAGCCCGCGAAAGCCCCCGAAAGTTTTACTAGGACACTGGTTATGATAATCTTTCTACGGTTGAGTTTCGTTTCTTAAATTTTCCTTGTTCTTATGAGATTTTCTTTTCTGGCTATTCCTTTTACCTCTTCCTGTTTAACTGGATACATCTCCAGTATTTATAAATATTTATTTTTTGTGTTTTATTTTTTTACCTTTCGGTGGCCAGATAGATTTATTTTTATATAGTTTAATTCCATCCGTTGCTAGCTGTTATCTTCAGTGTATCATCTGCATTGCACTCCACCCGACCCCGAACTCCATCCTGAATATTCTGATTGTCCATCAGAAAGTTTCCATTTTATTTTTTTTATTTTGGCTAACAATTTATGGCCGTCTACACACATTAAATTGTTGGTTACTTCTGGTCAATTCCAGAATTTATCGGTGCCAATAAAATCTTGCAAGATACAACTGAGTGGTATCATAGCTAATACGAAAATTAATGGAGATAGTTTCCTTGATAATGCTTCTTTTTATGTTGATCCCGTTGAGATACATTATAAGCAACGTGTACATCCGTCTGAAACCCATTTCTCATGTTTCTTGTACATGATCATGAACAGTTTCCGTCTGTCCATCTGTCCGTCTTTCTGTCACACAACTCTTACCTGATAATTGTCAACCTGTCCGTCAGTCTATCATAGTTCTGAAAAATAAAATATCATTGAAAGAATTGTTCCTATAATGGTATTGTAACATAGAGATCATGAAGAAGGACAGGGGGTACAAAGTAGTGGTAAGGAATGAAACTGCATTCGCTAAAAGAGAACTGCTAAACTTGACCATCGAGAAGGGAGAGCAAGAAAGTAAATTGAGGTGGAATTGAACTAGCGTCTGATTGTTTGCGAGCGAAAGATTTAGTTAGGTGCAGGGGGAGGTCGTTTCAGACAACTCCCATGAGGGGTTTTTTTTTCGCCTCAAAGTTTACCGTTTGCAACGCTACAGTATCTTATTGGTCATTCCTATGATTGGTCTGTCTTTGAGATAAGACTAGACTGAAAACATTATCTGGATCAGAACAGAGAAGACGTCTTCATTGCAGCATGTTGGAGACATGAAACTGAACCATGCAACGTACACAAGAAAAATCATACTCAACATCACATGAGCAGATTACAAAACAGTGTATTAGAGGAGAAGCAGATTTTATTGGATCCATGACAAAAATCTAATGGCAATGGACTGGTCATGTTGCAAGAATGTTAGATAGCCATTGGACATTGCGACTCATAAAGTGGATTCCCATATGCGAAACAGTAATCGACAGAAAATAAGATGATGTGATAAGTGTCAGAAAGTATTGGCTAGGTGTGTCTCTCATTAAAAAATGTTTGGTGAATCTTGGGGGAGATTTATGTCCGAAGGCTGATGATGATGATGGAATCAAACCGTCTCAGCCGGAGCTTGAACTCAGCTCGCCATTCTCATTCTCCGTGCTGTTAACCGTTCATATTTTCTCTGCATTTCTAACTTACTGACGTAACTGACTGTTTTTGATCTGCATCTTGAATAGAAGATCTCCAGAGATCATATGTAAAACTGGCCGGCGTGATGAAATGCATGAAATAGTTCAGAATGTACTGGCTAGGCAACGCCCATGATAGGGAGGTTAGCTGAATCTTGAGAAATGTATGCGTCGAATGACGAACCCTAAAAAGCTGCCGCTACTGCTGCTGCTGCTGTTGATGATGATGATGGAAAACAAATATCTGGATCAATGAAGACTTCTTTATTGCACTATGTTGTGAATTTGAAATAACAAATAAACAATCTCTTGAATGGTGGACATCTCCACGATGTTTCCACGTTATTTTATGGTGACATGCTAACTTTGCTCCGGTTTTAATTAATTTAATTTGATATCGGTCAAGCAGAGCAGTTTGCAAATAACGATTAGGTTTTGCTCGTTTTTTTTCTGCCTTCGTTTCATCTTTGTTGTAACAGAGCTGGAGTCAATTTCCCAAGGGATGATTTTGATTGGAAAATGACGAATAATTGTAAAATGAAAAAAATGTGGAAATTAAAGAATTGCTGGTTGCTCAATAGGTGCCGTCACGTGACGGATGTCTTTTGGCAGCAAGCTGCGTAAGGGGTGATCAATGAAAAAAATTGAGAAAAGGGTTGATCGAAGAATAATTTACTTCTCTTGCCTTTCGTTGTGCCGTGGTCACTCGGAAAGTTAACACAAACCATTTTAGCATACATTTTCATTGAAAACTGAACGTCCAAATAAAAGCCTTTTTTAAGGGGAGGTTTTCAAAAAACAAACAAAAGGGGTTTTGTGGACATAATAAGGAGTAAATATTTAAATTTTCAGTCCCTCTAGCTCAATTCATGCGGCATGTACTCACGATAAACACATACATACATACATACATACATACATACATACATACATACACTCGCTGGATCGCTTTAAAACCGGAGAGGCCTATGTTGGAAGTTTTGTTGACAGCTTTGGCTTGCGGTTTCTAGTAAATGAGAAAGGAAAAAGGAAAGGAAGATAAACAGAGGGAGAAAGATGACAACTTGGAAAGAATAAGAAGGAAAGCAGAAAATAAAATGATTCGAGGAAAGAAAACTATGGTAGACAAGAAGGATCACAAGGAAAGATGACACCCAAGAAAGGGATATGAAGATCTGAGACAGTGATTCCAAAAGTGGGTGCTATAACACCCTTGGGGCGCTGGGAGACCCAAAGGGGGGCACTGAAAGAGAGGGAACGATCAGAGGGCAACGGACAAAGAATATCAGCCAAAACATCCGACGCATTGGTTGCTGAGAAGCTAATATTACTGTTGGTCTGTTTGAAGTTGAAATATTTTCTGTTCGTCTCTATCGCAAAATTCAAGCGAAAATGTGAAACTGGTTTGGTTTTCAAACTGAGAATCATGCAACGTGTATTGAGGAGAATCATGCCCGAGACCATATGGATAGATCACAGGACGGTACATTATATTAAAGGAAAAACGGGAGTCAAATATACGAAAAGAAAAATTAGAAAGCTTTGAAAGAGACGGCAAAACAATTTTTGAAAAGTTGAGAGACCACTGAGGCCTACTATAGAGAGGTGTAGCTAATCATACGCGAGGTCTACGACGGGCGTTAAAAGGCTGCTGCTTATGATGATGATGACGACAAATGACTTTGAATAGTAATCGCAAATAAACCTAAATTCATTGCAGAAAAAAACTTTCCTTTGAACTGTGAAGAGCTTTACTCAAAAAATTGCTTTCCAAACATACGACTTCATGTGTAGAATGTTTCAAAATTATTTTTTTCTTATTCGACTTTACACGGGATGTCGATGAAATGAATCCCATAAGAGGGAAAATTGATCCGAAAAAAATTTCGAAACACTATTGTAAGATATCAACGCTGTTAAAGGGTTGTCAAATAAAATTTGTTTGTGTATTTATTTTATTTACGTATTTAAATGTGGCACTAACACTGTACAACCGGGTGAAAGAGCTACGGTAGCTATCAACAGCTTGGATGAAAAAATCTCCACCGCAACCATGGTATCCTACTGTCGGAAATGAGATGAGTGTCACCGAGCAGGCACAAGGCCATGGAAGGGACACAAAGAAAAGGAAGAAAAACAAACCACGGTGCGGTCAGAAGATAGATCAGTGAAGAGGAGGATTCTAGCTTTTTCCATCCTCGGGTTACACCTTCAAGGAATGAATTAAAGTTGACAAAAAGTCTTTGAATTAGTATTTTAGCAATAAAGTTGAAATTAACGGTCTGATATCCTGTTTGCTTCCTTGGTTCTGTAATCAGCTTTTTCAAGATCGGTTGTTGTACATATGCCTACCATGAGTAAGATGGAAAGATATTCCTTACGCTGCCACCCTGACCCATAACATGTTTGGGTGGGGAAAGATGGATTCATGCCTTCTTTTGGGCATTAGTGAAATGTGAACCGATGCGTCTTTGTGATAATCAACTATGGAGCTGAAACATGGAGAATCTAACAAAAAGATTGATCCTCAAACTCAGCACCATGACACAAGCGAGAATCGCACTTAATATCACATGGAGAGATCACAAGACAGCACATCATGTTAGAGGAAAACAGGTATCATAGAAAGCATAAAACTCAAATGCCAAGGGGCAGGTTATGTAGTGAAAATGTGAGAACCGCTGGACATTATAAATCAGCATGGATTCCCAGAGATCCTACACGAAGCAGTGGCTGGCAGAAAATAATATGGCATGACAAGTTGGCAACTGTGAGCCCGATCTGTAACAATGGTGGTCTTGGATTAAGTGACGGTCCAGTTAAGTGTTATTTGTTATTTATAACTGATCAGGTGGTAAGCCTTTGGCAGAGCAAGCTCAACCTTAAAAAATAAGAAGATCCCATTAATCCTAAAAAGAAGGGTGTATAACCAATGCATCCTCCTAATAGTCACTTATGGAGCTGAAACATGTAATCTAACCAAGAGACAGATCTGCAAATTGAGAACTATGCAACGTGCACGTGTGATAATTATGCTGGGCCTCCCATGGAGAGACCGCAAAACAGGACAGTACATTTAGAGAAAAGACAAGAGTCAGGGACATCATAGAATCCATTAAAAATCTCAAATGGCAATGGGCTGGCCATGTTGCAAGAATGGCGGACAACCAATGGACATCGTGACTCACGACATGGATCCCCCGAGATCACATGCGCAATGTAGAGACGGACTAGACAAATACAGAAAGTACTGGCTCCTCGGCACCCATGATGGAGAAGTGTGGCAAATCCTAGGGAAGGTCTATGTCCGACGATGGACGTTGAAAGACCGATGATGATGATGATGATGATGATGATGATGATGATGATGATGATGATGATGAGGTCTCGAAATATAGCTTAAATCGGTCAGAATTCCCAATTTTCAAATTAACTTTATTGTTAATGTTACGTATTTAAAAACTATCCATCAAATAGAATGACGATACCTTAAAGCTCCAGAACAAATTACTGATAAAAATTGTACATAGTAATTTTTATCGAACTTCCTAATCACTTTTATAAACAGACAGATTTTTACGGGACAAAGTTCAGAAAATAATGGTGAAGAGAACTTGCAGATCTTAAAGAAGGTCTTTGTCAAATGATGGACGCCAAGAAGCTGATTATGATGATGTGGATGATGATGATGAATCCAAATTGTCTTAACCAAAGATGGAACTCAGCTCACGCACCACGTTCTTCGTGTCGTTAACCGCTGTCACCTCACACCTCCTTCACATTTTCATACATACTGACGTTCCACACAGTTATGGATCTGAATCTTGGATAGATGACAAAATCCTCTCCAAAGGAAATGTTCCGGGGTTTTTTTGTTGTTTTTTTGTGTTTTTTTTTTTGTTTTGTTTTTTTTTGACAGTCGTTATGACTTCTCCGAGCGGCTCTTGTTCCGTGAATACGCGCTTCTTCTTTTGAAAGGGACTAATTATTCCTCACACGCGACTAATCAATTACTTCACCGTCGGCTTTCATTAAAATTTCAGGTCGGGAATCAATCACCGGTGATGGGGAGAACTAACAAATCCGAACAGAAATACGTTGACGCAAACAAACGCAGACAATTACATACGCACTCCCACACGTATGTCCGTTGATGTGCATACGCACTCATAAGTGATAAGGTCCGTGTGTCGTCAGATCGTCTCTAGAAACGACACAATCAAGTCACGTCTCAGCAAACGAACGAGTCCTCACAAACAAATAGTGAGTGTCAAAAAATCCTGACTCCATCACGCGACGCCATATCCTACGCGAAAATTGATTTTTAAGAAGAGATAATAGTAGGTATTCACTTAGCACAGCCTACAAGATTCTGGGGCGTAAACGTTATTGAACTTCTTACACGAACCATTCATTGTCAGCTATTATTAATTTTTGACTAGTTTTCATTTCATCTTATTTCTGTTGCTTTTTATCACAACTCCCCATACCGACGTTTTGCAATCGTTAGTGAGCAGCAAGGATCGAAAAAACAAACAAAAAAAAAACCAAAAACAGAGAGACTCGAACTTGAACCCCCTTATTTTTCAGGATCTCGTTTTCCCCGTGATACCTGACAATTAGATTACAAAAATCATCAGTTGCAGTTGTTCCAATCTAACCATATAACTACTGCTTCCCACCAAACAATCATAGAATGAGATGAAAGTTTAGTCAAACAAAAATTAAGATAAAAAAGATACTAGTCAAGAGTTGATATATATATATATATATATATATATATATATATATATATATATATATATATATATATATCAACTCTTGACTAGTATTTTATATTTCCAGAATATTCGTTGCCGTAGACTGGAGGCCCGAATAAGTTGCAATAAAAGGCGAGTAAAAATAAGTCTTGTTATTTATTTAAAGGAAATCGTCACTTGAGCAACGTCTTTAGGAGATACGTTGTGTTGGGGTCGATGAATTAAAAATTCGAAAAAAAGGGGTGATCAGTGGAAGAATTACTTCAGTCACCTTTTGATGAGTCACTAAAAGCATCCACATTAATTCAAAATAGCGACAAAAAATAAACAACGAAAAAGGTACAGCATTGGACATAAACTGAAGAATTAACTTAAAATGTAAATTGAACGCCTTTAAAAACTCATTTGAGATATTTGGAAGAAAAAAAATTTTTTACACATGATATGTTGTAGATATTCGATATCATCATCGTCATCATTATCAACCTATTAGAGTTCGTCGTCGGACATAGACCTTCCCAAGATTCGTCGGACTTCTCTATCGGGAAAGTGACGCCAGTATTTTCTGATTTTTTATGGCTCATCACGCCATCTTTCTTTCGGACACAATCTCGCATGTGACCTCTGGGGATCGTAATGTTCAGTAGTTGTCTGACATACTTGTAACATGGCCAGCCCATCGCCATTTCAGTTTCCTTATGGCTTCGATGATATGTCGGACTCCTGTTTTTTTCTAATATACTGTGTCGTTTCGTGAATTTTCCATGAGATTTTGAGCATGATTCTTTCTCGTGCACGTTGCATGGTTCTCAGCTTAAGGGGTTATCATTTGATTGGATTCCATGTTTCAGCTCCTGAGGTAACTATCACGAGAATGCATTTGCTGTATGATGATGATGATGATGATGATGATGATGATGATGACAAAAAAAAAAAAAGACAGTAGAATGTACCTTCTCGTCAGCTCAAATTTCAATTTAACAAGTTACAAGCATCTCATAATAAAAGTCCAAGTTATGGCCGTGCTACTACAACACCTGAAGTCAATTATTTTCTCATTTTGTCTGTACTTATTAATAGACCAAAATATGACACTTGCATTCATAATTTTCCGAAGGAGTTGTGACTAGAAATTCGAAGCATTCTCTCCAATTTATGCCTTAGAATAGTAACGGCCGAATCGCCTTGAATACACAGATTCTCGCATGATCAGCGAAGTTTAGCAACGCCAAGATTGGTCAGTTCCTTGATGGCTGACCGAACTAGGTATATACGAAGTATATAACAGCTTGGGAATCATGAAAAGACCTTCCTGTGACAATCATGTTGATCTTGCTCGGGTGAGACCGATCAGTATACCACGCTCAATAATACAATCTAAAGCTCCCCCCTTGCCCGCACCAAGTCCTCTAACAGACCTGGCTGTGAGCAACAAGAAAAAACAAACAAAAAGCGACAAAAAACAAGAACAAACGAATGAACGGACGTCCCCCCAAACACCGAAAATCTGAAGGACAAGGTTTTCGGAGTTGATAACTAAATCAAATAAACTCACTAATTTACTCTCGCCTTCCGGTCCATTAACAAGAGACGTCAAAGATGGTGACTGATACAAAACATCTCCAGCACAAAACAAAAACAAAATACAAAGCCGAAGACAGTTCCCTCTCTCTCTTACAAGTGTTCAGTCAACGTAAATCAAATCACAACATAAATAAACAGGATGTCAAGGTTATAGGTGCGTGATTACGAGCTATCTTAATCGACTGTCAGATATGGGTGACATGGATACACGCACGCCGTTCTGGCATCTGTCGAATTATCTTCGGGTATGTACACGTTCTCCAACCCGGCCCTTACCATGTTTTTGACATCGTTCATTACTTCCCAGGCACCTTTGTGCGCAGGGAACCGAGTGTAACTGATAACAATGAGTAATGTGACAGAGACCCTGTACTGGGGCGGGTACAGGGAATATAAATGTATATATTAGTTATTAAATGTCGTCAGAAGATTTTCATGCCTTATTTACTAACCCCGGCCAAATTCGTTTCGAATCATATCTGATTAGTTAATTCACGACGAAGTAAAAAAAAAGAAGCTGGGTGAACATCTGATTCCGTTTTGTCTGGGTTAGTAATTTTCGTAGATACTAATACTTATAGGCCAAGTGATGTATAAGCCTTGTAATTACAGGAGATCATTTCAAATAAGAGTTTCAATATAACGCAATGTATAATCATTCTTCCAGATCATATATCTATTTCTCAACTGTCACGCTTAAAGAAAAAAAATAGAGCGGATATTGACCATGAATGAGCAAAAATTGAGAATTCAATTTGTTATTACACGGTGAATGTGCCATTTGATCTCGACTGTGTGAATAGAATTAACAATCAGAGGAAATGGGGCTGCTGCAGGAATCGAATATTAATTCAATAATAATTAAATTCGCCGAGTAATAACAGGAGGTCATTTCAAATGATGTTTCAAAGTAATACAACACATTTATAGTTATCATCATCAGGATTCGCCACAATTCTCTATCATGGGCGTGTATCTCTCGATCTTGTATTCTGTCGGCCTCCGTTTTGCATGTGAACCGTGGGGATCCATGTTGTGAGGCGTGATGTCCATCAGTTGTCTGTCATTCTTGCAACATGGCCTACCCATTGCCATTTAAGTTTTCTAATAGATTCTATGATGTCTCTGACTCCCATTTTTTTCCTTATATACTGAGCTGTCTTGTGATCGCTCCATGTGAGGTTGGGCATGATTTTCTCATGTGCGCATAGCATGGTTCTGAGTTTACTGGGGGATATATATACATCGTTGAAAATAACAATTAACTCTGCCTTATCAAGTTTATTTATAATTTCCAAACATTCATTAATGTCATCGACGTTTATTACAAGAAGTAATTATTATTAGTATCTGACGATAAGAATAAGGAATTTTGGAAGAAATTTTTGCTCGAACCGAATCATGTTCGCTCACTGCCGTGAATGATTCGGTATGAGCAAAATTTAGTTCGTAAACCTGTCTTCTCATATATATATATATATATATATGTATATATATATATATATATATATATATATATATATATGGCTTGCAACTAAAAATAATTCGCTCTACATTGACCCGAAAAAAGCCGGAACATGGTAACAAACGCTGTCGGCCTCTTTATGGCCATTTCAAATTGCTGGAACAGCTAGAAATAAGCATCAAATTGACTAAAATTACCGTAATACAGCGCTAACAATGGTCTCAAACTAACGCTAAATGTTGAATTTTCGTCTTGCCAAAACGAGAAACGTGCATGATTAAGCGCGAAAATGCTAGATTGGCTTTACTTTGCGTTAGCTAAGGATTTAGCCGTCCTCGCTTGGGCTCCGCTTAAAACATAACTACTTAGTCTGTGATATGTGAATAAGACTTGGGGGCGGCACGTACCTGGAGTTGTGTCACTTACTTAACCCTCATTTTTCTCACACATAGATTGGGGGAGAGATGGATTCATGACTTTTCCGACGGGTATGAGTGAGGAGTGAATACAAACCGGCAAGTCTTCGTACTACTAGCCGTTCGGTCATCTTGCACCTCCAATGAGGACAAGGCCGTATAACATTTTCTTCGTGGAATAATCCATTTTCATCATTATCATCGTTGGACCTGCCCCAAAATTTATCAGATCTCTCGATTGTAGAAGTTGTAGAATTGGTGCTTTCTGAACTCTGCTAGTTCGCCTCGCCATCTTTTTATTTTTAAAAAATTCTTATTTGTTTTTTTTTTGTCGTGATGTACAGAATTTGTCTGACTCTCTTGCAACATGACCTGCCCATTGCCATTTGAGTTTTCTAATGAATTTCATAATATCACTGCCTTCTGATTTTTCCTGTAATAAACTATGCAGTCTCCTGGTCTCTCCATTTGATGTTAAACATGATCCTTTCTTGGGCACGTTGCTCGGGGGAATAATCAGAAAGATAAAATTTACTCCTTGAAAGTAATCAAGAAAACCAGAGAAAAATCTCGGCCTGTAACTCTTTGATCATTCTAGGTGAAGAGATGTAATGAAGCTAATTAAGAAAACATTAAACTCTCTCTCTCTCTCTCGCTCCTTCTCCAAATAGGACCAACTTGAGAGATTCTGGTTTCTGTGATTAAAAATTATCTTCAATTAGCTATAGCCATGAGGTATTTACAAAATTCCAGTACACACTCGCCTCACTATGAAGGCAAATGTGACACGAAATTTATCTAATGTTGGGTTGGGGGCACATGCGCACATGTGAGTAGAGACAAATATTGCCCGTCCCTTTGCAGTCAGTGAGGCACAGGCGTAAATGTTACCAACGACCCAAACCCATCAGTGCAAATAGTGGGTAGGGGTGCTAGCACTGAGTCGAAATTTCCAAAGACTAAGCACATCTGGTTCAATTGTGTGCCCTGTCAAGATAATGATAGAGATTATCCCAGTCCCAAAGGGTTTGAGAGCATCGATGGAAAGGATAACTCAGCAAATCTGAACAGTTGTCAAGAGAACGAAGCTAGGGTTCAGTTTTTAGTCTTTCCATTATTTTTAATTGATTGTAACTGTGCAGTGAGAGTTTAATACTGTGTTTTCAAAACTTAAAGCGCCTATTTTCATCTTCAAACTCTAAGTCGGCCCAAAATGAAAATCGATTTTTTATATACGAAAAGAAAATAAGAAGCATTTATTGGGTGGCCAAAATATAATTGTACGAAAGTATTGCAAAGTTCGTGAGGTCGGAGGTATAGTCAGGTATTTTTTGCTCCCACCCGGCTACTCGTTGTCTTCCAGTGTCTGCTTGAGTTTTCCAGCGCCCCAAGGGGTGGTAGCATCCATTTTGGAAATTATTGTTTTAATAGTAAGTGTGATTTCGAAAGTACGTTTAAAGCCTGTCAGGACAAAAAGTTAGGAACTTGAGGATTCTATGTTGGTCTTTACTTTTCAGGAGCAACTGCATGTACACACTTTATAGAAAAGTGACCAGCAACCGAATAAGCAAAACAGTAGATAAAAATCAACCACGCAGGAACAAGCTGGCTACAGAGAGAGTTACTCGACCATTTACTACTTTCATTCGGTGATCAGGGAATACGGAATGACACTCACTGTAGCATTTTTAGACTTTACAGAGACCTTCGACTCATTGGAAACATCTGCAATCAACAATGCAATCATCCAACAAGGTACAGATGTAGTACATGTCAAGGTTTTGCAATAATACCGATTTAGCAACATGAAGATTCTTGAGCTCATCCATTTCGAATATCTATATATAAGAGAGGAGACACCAGATCACCTCAGCTTGCCGAGAAATGATCCTTCAGAATTTAGTTTTGAAAATGAGGGAATAAGAACTGATTGCGAATACATCATCTTCATCATCAGCATCATTCTTTAATCGTCCGTTGTTCTACATAAGATCTTTCCCAGGATCCGCAATGTCTCTCTATTGTGGGCGTCGCAGAGCCAGTACTTTCTGAATTTGTCTAGTTCGTTTTTCAATCTTGTATTTTGCAGGCCTCGGTTTCGCAAGCCTAAACTGATCTTCCAAAATATACACTGGGAAAATAATATCTTAGCAACCTCAGATTTGCTGACGATGTTGTCCTTTTTGCTGAGAACCACCATGATCTCCTCATAACGCTCGACGAACTGAATGAAGAAAGGCAGAGAGTAGGTATTCTCATGAATTCAGTAAAACGAATACCATGTGCAACACATATGTTGAAGATTGAGACACAACGATGAAAATCGAAAACGCAGAACTAAAGAAAGTATACCCTTCCAGCAACCTAGGACGGAGAATTTTCATGGAATTCTCAAAGGAAGGAGAAATCAAGCGAGGAATCACCCTCGATTAGCAAGCTTTTGACAGAGAAGGCACAACATCCAAGAATAAAAAGATCCCGTTTTTGGGGGGAAAAGAACGAAGTAAAACCAATGCATCCCCTGGATAGTCAGCTATGGAGATAAAACACGGAACTCAATCAGAAGATCAGCTCTCAAATTAAAATAACATGTAACGTACACAAGAGAGAATCGTTCTCAACATCATGATGAGAGATCACAAAACAGTACGGTACAATAGGAAACAAACAGGGGTGAGAGACATCATACAAGCTATGGGAAAACTCAAACGGCAATGTGTTGGTCATGCTGCAAGAGTGTCAGACAGTTGCTTGACACGACTCGCAAATAGTGAAAGATATCGTGACGAAGTAAACATGTTTAGAATGTACAGGCTCTGTTACGCCAACGATGGAGAAGTTTGGCAAATCTTCGAGAAAGTCAACGTCGAACAACAAACCCTTAAAGTGACGATGATGATGATGATGATGATGATGATGATGATGATGGCTGAGTTGGTGGCAGAATTACAAATGAGACAAAGTGAAACATCATTATGAGGAAAATGAATGAAACCAGTGAAGAAAAATGAAAGAGGTATGAACAGACTGATTGGTGGAATAAAAGGGAGTTGCAGAATAACAGGGAAAGGGGGGCAAATGAAAACAGAGAAAGCAAAGAAAGAAAGAAATTACGAAGAAAGTGAAGGAGAGAAAAAAAATTGCAGGAAATGAAGAAATAGAGGAAGAAAACAGAAGTAGACCGAGGAATGATTCTAAATAGATTACGAAGAGAAGAAGGAAAACTGAATAAGATATAGAAAGAAGGAAGGAAAGAAATTGTAATAGAAAAAAAAAGAAAAATAAACTAAGAAAGAACAAGGGACAAACCAATATAACAGGGAATGAAAAAAGGAATAAAAGAAGAAAAAATAGGAAAGAAAGAAGGAAGGGATGGGGGAAGAAAGAAGCCAATAGAAAATAGAATTGATGGAAAAAGAAAGGAACCAATCGGGGGGGGGGAATAACGACAGAAACATAAGAAGAAAACAAGTCAATAGAAAGAAAGAAAGAAAAAAAGAAAGAAAGAAAGAAAGAAAGAAAGAAAGGAATAAAGGAAGGAAGGAAGGAAGAAAGAAAGATGGGAAGAAGACAGGAAGACAGGAAGAAGACAAGAGGAAAAAAAGAAAAGGGGAAGGAAATAGGAAAGAAAGATAGGAAGAAGATAGAGGAGGACAGGGGGAAGGAGAGAAAAGGCCAAAGGAGAGTAAAATTGATAGAGAAAGAGAGATATCAATCGGGATAAGTCTGGACAACGATAGAAAAATAGAAAGAAAGAAAGTAGAGACATGACAATAAAAAGAAAAGAAGGAAGAAAGATTGCAAAAGAAAGAAAACGGACAGGAGAAGAAAGAAAGAAAGACAGAAAAGGAAAGAGAGAAATAAGACAATGGAAAGAAACGTAAGAAAGAAAGAAAGAAAGAAAGAAAGAAAGAAAGAAAGATTGGGAAAGGAAGAGAGAAAGGAGTAGAAAAGGTAGAAAGAGAGAGTGACAGAGAAAATAGCGCAACCGGACGAAAAAAGAAGAAAACAGAGGAAGAAAGAAAGGAATAAGCCAATAATAAGACAAAGCAATAGAAATAGAAAGAATCCAGTTGGAGAGAGTGTATAGAGAAAGTCAATAGGAAGAGGGAAAGAAAGAAAGAAAGAAAGAAAGAAAGAAAGAAAGAACGAAAGAAAGGCAGTAAGGCAGAAAGACAAGGAGAAAGAAATGCTAAACATAAAATTACATCCGTGACTGATTCACGACTATCACCCTGAAATTAAAATCAATTTAGGTTTCTAGATTGTTTGAAAGTAATAAACGCCGGGTACTGTCAGCAGACGATAACGTTCTTTGGGTAACATCCGACCATTACTGGACACTAATTTACAATCCTCCCATTCCACTTATTCACTACATAACAATGTGAGACAGGCGGGTGTAGAACAGTTGACAGTGTTTGATCACGCGAATACTGTGTGGGATGTTCGCTGTCCTCTCTCACGACATTTCAGGATTGTTAGTGTTTTGGCACTCATGACTAAACGGCGCCTTCTCTCTAAACCACGTTTTACTTTTAATCGCTGTTATTAGCGAGGGCAAGCGGACCTCGGGAACTTCAGAAGAAAGAAACGAGAAAAGAACTTACTCTGTTCAAAACTAGCGAGGTTGTTTACACAATATTGACAGCGTTTTGCAAAATTTGTCGACATTCGTCTTCTGGAATAAAACTATTTGTTTCCAATTGATAAAAAGAAAAGAAGAGAAATAATGCAAAGCTGTTGAATGATTTAAAAAAAAAACTTTTTGGTAATTGAAACTCACTAGTTTTCTCTGCCTTTGCTACTTTTTCGTTTGTGTCCAAGTGTGTATCCTTCAAACTTGTGCTCCCTCAAACTCCTTGCGTACAATATGGGATGTTAAAAAATGTTTTAGCTTTTTAAATTACGAACGCTTTCTTACGTCACTTTTTAAAAAATATTTTGAAGGAAAAAAAAAACGAAGAATGAGAAGGAGGAGAAATGATTTGCTAATGTTGCTACCTTAATCGTCAAAGGAAGCCCTGCGACTACTGGCTTGGATTAGGCTAAATGAAGTTGAGCCAATGGCCTCTCTCACGCCCCTCTCAGCACGATGGTTGAAAATCCCAAAGTGTGGACTGATTCACTAGAGTAGCGAGTTCGATCCACATCAACTACTGGGCGGCTTTGGCCATGTTCCGGACAAAAAGCAGGCTTAGAAGATCGCTTGAAGACTGAGAGAATGGATGAGAAAAGATGACGATTGCAGATGATAAAATGTGGGATAAAATGGGGTAAAAAGTAGAAGAGAAGGGATAATAATTTCAACAACAACAACGAAAACAACAGCAATAACTACAAAGAATGACAGGTCTGGTTAATCATTAAATGGAAACCGTCACATAACCAGACTGTCGTTTTGAGGAGATCAATTAAAAAAATGGATGATCAATGAATAAGTTACTGTTAGTTCTGCAGCAATCATTAAAATGTCTGATTAAAATAAAAAGCATGAATGCTAGCAGACACAAACTAAGGTATCAATTTAGCGTAAATTTACATTGCAAAATTGAACTCCCACTAAAAACCTATTCGTGGAGGCGGGGTAAAAACAATGATGTAAACGTTTTAATATTTAGTCCTGAAGCTCCATTGATGCAGCGTGTACGCATGATACATACGTATAGACGTGGCAAGCCAGCCAGAAAACAGAATACACCTATGTTGCCATTTTCTAATAAAATAGAAAAGGGAAAAACCAGATAGAAAGAGAATTAGATGTAAGCTGGCCCGGTGCAAGGCTTTCATGCACCCAAGGCGAGACTTATAATCTGAGTTGTATTCTAACGATTATATATACTTTTTTCCCCATTTGGAGATCGGTCCTAGGAGATTTGCGCCTAAGGCAACCGCCCTGGTTTGCTCATTGGACGGGTTGCCGCCCTGAATGTAAGAAAGACGAGTGATTGATGGAGGAAGGGGAAACTTAAGTAGGCTTTCTAGACTCTACTCCTTCTAATGCTGTAGCATTTGTTGACTTCAAGAAGGCCTTCGACTCAATGGAAATCACCAAAGTCACTGATGCTATCATGTAAGGTGTAGACCCAGTGTATGTAAGAGTATTGCAGCATATCCACCAGCACGGCAGTTCTTTTATCAAGTTACGTCAAGACCCTATCTGCTCGGAAAAGAGAATAAGACAAGTAGATACCGGCTCATCTAAACTCTTTCGTCTGCTTCCAGATGATCTTCCGAAACCTACATTAGGGAAAAATAGGAATCAGAACAGACAATGAATATTTAAGTGACCTCAGATTTTCTGACGACATTGTCTTATTTGCTGAGCACAATAAAATGCTAGACGAAGTAAATGGAGGAAATCAAGTAGGTCTCAACACGAACTCCAATGAAACAAATGTCTTGTTCAACAAACATTTTAGAAACAAAGACACACAAATCAGAATTGAAGACTGAAGAAAGGAGATAACTACATCTATCTAGGAAAACGGATCTTCATGAAATTTCAGAAGAAGAGGAAATCAAGCAAAGAATAAAGCTCGATCATAATTAAGAAGATCATGCTCAACATCACATAGAGAGATCACAAGACAGCACAGTATATTAAAGGGAGAATGGTAATCCAAGATATCATGGAATCCATTACGTAACTCAAATGGCCATGGGCTGATCAGGTAGCAAGGGTGGCAGACAGCTGCCATCACGACTCACAAGGTAGATTCCCAGAGATCATATGCGTAACATATGCCGGTAGAATATAAGATGGCGTGACGAACTAGACAAATTCTGAAAGTACTGGCTCCATGATGCCCATGATAGAGAGAGCAGGGGATTCTTTGAGAATGCCCATGTCCAACGACTGATACTAAAGGGCACATAATGAAGATGATGATGATGATGGTGATGATGATGATACAATGAATAAGATATATATATATATATATATATATATATATATATATATATATATATGTGTGTGTGTGTGTGTGTGTGTGTGTGTGTGTTTAATAAATTCATAAATTTTTTGGTTAGAGAAATGAACCTTTGCGTATACTTTGTGGAAAAATTTCGTTAATATCAAAGACTTGCCAATTTCGCTCCGTCAGTGAGACATGAGTTGGTCAGTCATGAGTTCAAATCACAGTGAGGGATGTATGTTTTACCCATGGGTTTATATCCCCCACACTTGTTATTGCTGCGGTAGAAAAATAAAGTCAACTCCAGTTTTAGAGTTTGACAAGATAGAAATAGTGGAAGAGAAGAAGGAAAAAAAACCAACGTTGAAAACTATTATCATACTAATTTGTTGGTTGTCTTGTTCGTCACTAATCGATGTCCACACTGTCATTTTGCTTGGTTATCAGTTTGAAAATAGCAATTAGTCATCAGATAGGTATTTCTTTTTATTGCAAGGATTATTTTGGGACACTGGTTGAAAACGAAACGAAAGAGAAGATTAGAACATTTAGTATAAGGAGCCGGTAAAACGGCGACACCTCAACTAACTAAACATTACAATCATTTCTAGAGGTGTAGTGCTAAAAGGAGAAGTGAGGGAACGTAGGGCTTCAAAATGGTGGGCACTCCCGTTATCCCCCACTCCCAAGAAAATCTTTGAGATTTAACCAACTAGGACTGAGACTATATCCTTAGGAATAGTCTTGTAACACAATTTCTGTTTCTTATACGAAACTACAAATTCGAAATATTTGGGTTATTTCTCTTCGGTTCTGCTAATTTAGGTAAGTTATATCTACATTTAGATAAATTGAAAGAGCAGAAGTCAAGGGAGATAATCATAGAAACTATGGAGAAATATCTATAATTGATAATCTGTTATTTTCCTTTTTGTTCTCATTGGATTTCTCAAGAACTCGACACTGCACTACCTTGTACCCTCACTAATATATTTGGCATATGTCAGCTTTGAACAGTGGCTAGCTGTCGGTTAATCACAGCGAATAAACATACATGCAAACATACACATGACTTCATTTGTAATTAGATATCAGAAACATTTTCAGGCCATAGGGGATTGGTTTTTGGACATATGCTGACTAATTTTTCTTATCAGTGAATTGTTAAAATGGAGAATTTTGGTAGTATGTAGACAATGTAGTAACACTCTCTCTTCCCCCAAGTCATTCCCACGCGTGTTCACTGCACTACACCACTTGTTATTTCGCTTCGTTCGTAATGACATGACCCAACATCATTTCACTGCACGTATCAACAGATGATCTTTGGATTAAATTCAGTAGTTGTGATATTTAACGACTTGTAAGATATACTTTGGACGAAAACTATCACTTTGCTTCTTGAATTCATAGGCGGGGCCCATCTATGACCAAGTGACATATACCTTGTATTTGTGTAAGCCCTTTACAACCTGACTGAGCTCGTCGGTCATGAGAATTCCCCTTGCAAATTTTTCTTTTAGTTTCTTGTGCCTGAAATAACTCTATAAGATGTCGATACTAGTTCGTCCAGTCGACTTGGGCTGAACCGACTATTATTAGGGTGAAGTAAAATATGGGTTTTGCTCAACATAATAAGTTGGGAGTCGCGTAGATTCCCAACGAAAAGGACGATGTCGTCTGTAAATCTGAGGTTGCTCAGATGTTTGCTGTCCATTTTGATTCCTCTGTTTTCCAAGTCTATATTTCGGATGATCATCTCGGGGCAGGTTGTAAAGAGTTTGGGTGAGCTGGTATCATCTCGTCTTACTCCTTTTGGGAGCTGGAAAGGTTCTTCATATAGTCTAATAAAGGAGTTACTGTGACTGCATATACGTTGCAGTACTCTGACGTGTACAGGGTCAACACCTTGGAGAGTGATGGCCTTCATGACCATGGGAATTTCTACTGTGTCGAATGCCTTCTTTAAATCTATAAATTTGACAGCATGTAGCATTTTGTATTCTCCTACTTTCTCTTTCAGCTGGTTTATTGAATGAAGATGGTCCATGGTGGAGTAAATTCTTTTAAATCCAGCAGGTTCCCATGGTTGGTTTTCATCTAATATTTTAGTGATCCAGTTGGTGATGATTTTTGTGAAAAGTTTATGAATGGAGTTGAGTAGGCTTATAGGCCTGTTGTTGTTGAGGTCTTTGGGGTTTCCTTTTTTATGTAGAGGCATCATGACTGTGGCGTTCCTGTTTTTCTGGACATCACTCTGTTTTAGACATCAGTTGAATAGAATAGCTAGCTAGTTTTTTGTTGACGATCTTACCAGCTTTTTCGAGTAGATTGATGGTGATGTTATCTGGTCCAAGGGCTTTTCCTTTTTTGTTTCTTTGATGATGTAACTTCTGGGAAGTCCTCAAACTGATTGACCAGTTCGTTGTTTTATTACCCATGTCCCAAAGAGTAGAGTTCTCGGTAAAATTTTCGGGTGCATTCGACAATTCTGTATCTGTCTGTTGTTATGTTCACGTTTTCCTCGAGCATGCTTGTTATTTGTTTCTGTCCTATAATGAAGGCTTTGTTAATTGCTTTAAAATCCCGATGTTTTTCGCGGGTGGTTTCGATGATTGCTGTCGTATACATTCTTTTATCTTATGTAAATTTCTTTTTGATAGTTTTATCAAATTTGTCTCCTCAGTTTTTTGGGGGGTTTGAGGTTTCTGCGCCTTTAATGAGTTCCCTGGTTTTGTATCAACATTCAAATAATCGTTTGAGTGTTTCTTGGTTTAAACATAGTGGTAACTTCTAACACAGAGGTGGTTATTTTGCTGCGGAGTTCGTTGAAATTGGTGTCGTTCTCTTCGGTAAGGATTTTACATCTATTTTTCAATTCTAACTTTAAGGATTAGGTAAGTTCTCTTGGTACATTTAGCGGTTGCGGTTGGAGTGGAACATTTTTCTGCGTTCTCTATTGGTGCTTGCTCGCATCTTATATCTTACCATAATACGATAGCTTCCTATGTTTACTTGGTTTAGAATTTGAATGTCTTTGATGGTGTTGCTTTTTTCCGTTAAGATGTACTCTATTTCGTTTTTGGCTTCATGGTTGGGGCTCTCTCAAGACCATTTTCTATTGGGTTTATTTGGAAGAATGTATTCATGATTTTGAAGTCGTTGGCGGTTGCAAAGTTTTAAAGATCTTCACCACTCTCGTTCCGTATTTTGTATCCGAACTCGCCAAGGCAGCGTTCGTTTCCTTGTCCTATCCTTGCATTGAAGTTTCGCTTAATGATATTGAAATATTTTTTAATATCTCGCAGTAGGGAGTTCAATTCATCATAGAAGTAGAGTATTTCTTCTTTGGTTGATTACGAAATGGGAGCGTAGACTTGGATGACATTCAGCTTGTACGTCTTTGAGAGTTGTATGGTGACGCTGGCCATGCAGTCTGAGACAACTTTGAAGCCTACCTACCACGTTGTCTTTGAGGTCTTTATCAATGAGAAAGCCTATTCCACCATGTTTTCCTTTCTCACTTCCCTAGTGGTATTTGTTTGCATTTCGGTTCTATTAGTTCTTATATTGATCTTCTCATTTCATTAACACCATTGATGTTCCAATGCTCAACCGTACAGAAGGAAGCATTAATTATAATTAATTATTGTGTCATCCATAGACGGCTGTTTCGTTGTATTACAACTCCTCGGTGTGGCTAAAGTATTTTCAATGATCAGCCCCGGTAATTGTTGGACAAGAATATAATACATAGCTGGATTCGTAAAAAAAACCCAGCAGGAACTAAAATTATCATAAACAGCTTCCGGGACGATCATGCAAAGAATGGACTAGAGTGAACATTTTTTTCTACAAAATCTGATAACAAACTGCATTAAAAAGCAATTTTATGCCACTTCATAAATAAACTCATTATACAAAAATGCACCCCTCGTACTGGTATATATATATATATATATATATATATATATATATATATATATATATATATATGTATTATTGTGTCATCCACAGACAGCTGTTTCGGCGTATTACATCTCTTCAGTGTGGCTATAGACTTTCCATTTACCCATCCTGTATCCCGTCAGAATTGAAACCTTCACTTCAGACCCGCAGGCCGATATCCTACCTGCGGACTATGGAACTGGGCAGTCAATAAGGCTGAATTTAACCGATATATTCATTTACACAGAAATCCCTCATCCACCAGAATGCTCTATTCCTATGGAACATATATATATATATATATATATATATATATATATATATATATATATATATATATATATATATGGTTTTGCTGTGGATTCGTGCCAAGGTTGCATATATATATATATATATATATATATATATATATATATATATATATATATGCAACCTTGGCACGAATCCACAGCAAAACCATGCAATGATTTCTTGAGTTGTATCAATTAAGTTCTTACTAACAAGGTTCGAAAGACCCCTTGCACAAAACCAATGACCTTCTACCAGGCAAAATGGAAGATGCAGCAACTAAATTTCAGAACACGACTGCCAAATTCAAAACTTCAGAAACCAAATTTCAAAATACGTCGAGCGAATTCAAAAAATAATTTGCTTGCCGTATTTCAAGATTTGGTTGTTGTATATTTTAATTAGCTCGCTTTGCTCTCTAATCTGCTCCAGGAAAGTTATAATCTTGCAAACCATTACTACAATACCCAATTAGTTATTTACTGAGTGCCCAATTTATGAACTTGTGCCAGACTAATCTGAGTTTGGTACCAAGCCTCAATTACCATAACCAATATAGAGTGCGTTTTCACAGAGTGTCCACACTTATGGCCACGTACCAGACTTATTAAGCTTTGTAAATATTGGGAGGACGGTTCAAATTGGCCGAGCAGCACAGAAAATGGATTTGGCTGGCCACGTTCAAATTGCGATTGAGACAATTCATATTCACTTCGCACGAATATCCTTGGGAAAGGTATGGATCCATATCTTCTCAAACTATCGGTAAAATAGTGCAGGGTTTGGTGAGTGACGTCGCTTCAGGAGCTTTTTGCCTCCAGGTCTTTGTCACTAAAATTTCATGAAGGGCAAAAATGTCAGGCTTAGACAGCTTAATCCTACATGACACTCAGTCAATCTTCATGCATGAACCTGGATCATTGAGTTTTATCCCTACTGCAGTCCAGTTTTTTAATCCTCATTGCAGTCTCATTCATGATTAATCAAAGGTTTTTAGATATCTATCTGAGACTTCACAAAACGAACAGCCATCTTCATTTGAAACCAGCTGAATCCCGTCTTGTGAGCAGGGAGTTCACCAAATCTCTGCAGAAGGCCTATCTGGGAACTTTAGCCCTGGTATAAAATCATGGATTCGAACCATGTATTTATTGAATCATATTTTATTTCTAAATGATCACCGTCATGAATCCTTGGATCACATTAAATTTAAAAATCTGATTTCACAAAACATAGATAAATCCTAATTAGATTGACGGATAGATAGAATGATGAGAATTAAGCATTTATTATTCCCAAAATTATAAATGTTCCCACTGTAAAAAAAACATTCTCTATATCCATTGAGCATTCATGGCAAATTTGGGTGGACTGCGCCCATGTTTGGATGGTCCCGATAGTGTGACAAAGAAAAATAAACACATAGACGGACACCATCGAATTATATATCTAATTACCCCACATGTCTGGGTGTTGGGATTGAGATTCAGAACTGGTTGAAACACTAGGCATAATAGAAAGAGATGAAAGGTTGAAATTATCAGTTAAATGCTGAGAACGCGGTACGCAGAACAATTACTATTATAACGAGGGAAATGATGATGCCATCTGCTGGACTAACTTTAAAAGCGTCGAGGTCGGTGAGTGTTATGTTAAAAGCTGCGACAATTTACGGTGAAAACATTTACACAATTTTTCAAGTCAGATCACTGACAACAGCTACAGGAACGGTGAATTGTTGTCTGGCAGTGTTGCCGATTTAGCTCTTATCACGCTAAATTTAGTGCACTTCTGGTTTGGGCAGCGCGAAAAAGCGCTAAATTTGCACGGGCCAGTTTAAACAATTTGGCCAGAACATGGTTAGCATTTTTTAATGTGTTTTTGGCCATGTCTATGTCTTCTTGGATATTTTTTTAGTTTATCTTTTGTCAGCACCTCTTGACAGTCAAACTAGCGTGAAAAATTTTTTTCAGTAGGTAACTCTGTGCCGTAGCAATGGTGGTATTGGAATTAATGATAATCCAGTATTGTCAAGAATGATTTGTTTTTGATGGCTAAAACTGTATTGGAAAATGGCTAAAATCGGCTAAAATCTACCTTTTTCATGTTGATTTTATTGCTAAAAATGTTAAATTGCCGATGCATTTAACGAAACATCGACCAACCTCAACTTCTTATCAAATGAAATAATTATAAAGATTGTACACAGTACTTTTATCGAACATATTAATCGTTTTTTTGTTTTTTTTTAATGGCAGGATTTTTCACACGACGAAGTTGACAATTTCATAACATTCATTGGTTTCATGACATCCATGATAGAAAGATCTGGCGAATCTTGGAGATTGTTCAGGTCTAACGACAGACGCTAAAACGATGATGATGATGGTGATGATGATGATGATGATGATGATGATGATGATGATGATGATGATATTTTTATCGGCTAAATTGGAAAAAAAAAGTTAGATCCAGCCAAAATGAGGGCGGTGAAGATTGCTACTATGATTGGACGAATAAAAGCGTGGTGGGATGAGATTGGGTAAATGATTGGAGTGTGGGTTGGTGGTAAAGTCGAGGTAGTGGGTTTGCAATGTTAGTACAACGGTAATTATTGGAATTATAACAAATGAAGGCGGAAACGTGTTGTCAAGAATAGGGAGACAACTGAGATGAACAGGACAGTTTATAAATTGGGAAACATTCAATGGAAGGATGCATAGGAAGGGTCAGCTAACTAAGTCATCCACAATTTGTGCTATTTTGGTGAAGGTTTTTTGAATAAAAAAAATTGAACTGAAAGAAAACAAAAAAAAAATCAAAAGTGAATTGAAATTGAATTAAAAGAATAATAAATAAAAACAAGAGTTTGAAAAAAAATATATATATAAGAAAAAGATTATCATAAACTGAAACCAAAAAGTAAAAAAAAAAATCAAAATGAAATATGATAAAGGGAAAAAAATGAATTGAAATAAAACAGGGCTGGTTAGTCAAACAATAGAAACCGTTATATGACCAATATTTTTAGGTAGCATGCCATGTTGGGTTGATCAATTTAAGAATTGTAAGAAGTGGTGAAGTTGCCTCTCTTGCTTTTTGTTTGGGTAGGGATCACTAAAAAAAAAATCTGAATAACCCCCTCCCACTAAAAAAACAAGTATGAATACCGATGGTCACAAACTAGTGATCAATTTAGCAAAAACGTTCATTGCCATCAGAACCCCGACTTAAGACCTTACTTAGGAGGAGAATTTTCAAAAACACGCACCGAAAAAACGTTGTTTTTTTTTGTTGATATGAAAGAATCAATGTTTGAATTTTAGCCTTCTAGCTCCATTGGGGTAGCCTATATGTGTGATAGATAAATTCATATCCAGCCAGCTGGACGAACTAAACAACTGAAGAAACTTATGTTTACAGTTTTTGTGACAGTATTGGTTAATGGTTTTTAGAAGAATAAAATAATATAAAAGAATGAATCTAAAAAATGTGACAAAAAATTAGTAAATAAAATAAAATATGAGGAGAAAAACTATATTAAAATGAAAAAAAAAACGTTCGTCATCTTTTGATTTGACAGAAATATTGTTAGATTTTCATCAATGGCGCCATCTTCGTTTTTTCTTTGAATTGTTATTTTCACAGATTTTTCATTTGTTTTATTAGTTTTCAACAAGTTTGGAAAAGAAAGGTGAGCTGAACAAGAGATATTTTCATCTCGTTAATTAGATGGGATATTTTTAAGGGTATTTAGCTGTTATTTAGTTTGCTTGTTCCGTGTGGGTTTTGTTTGAAGAAAGGTCAACAACAGAAGTAAAAAAGTATTTAGCATACACGAATTAAGAAAAGAAAAAAAAAGGAATCTAGATTTGGGTTGAATGAGATCCGACGATGTGACGAAAATAGCCGAAAATAGTAGGAACGAAAGGTGAAAAAAAAAAGAATGTAGGGGAGGATGACGTCATGGATAGAAACAGTTTCAGACCAGACAAAGTCGTTTTTGTTTACGATAGATTGTAATGAGGTAACAAGAATGGATATAAACACAAGGAAAAGGCGAGCGAGTAAAATAGAAGAAGGAAGTAAAAAAAAGAGAAAGAGAGAGAGAGAGAGCGAGAGAGAGAGAGGAAGAGGTGAGGAAGGAAGAGAGAGAGCTTAAAAGACACCAAATATAAAAGTTAAAGAAAGGGGAGTGAGAAAAAAATACAGAAGCTAATCCTAACCCCCTATATATATATATATATATATATATATATATATATATATATTCGTTTCAAACTTCCAATCTAAGTCATGTTTTTGTTATTTTGGTGAATGTTCCCTAGTTCACTTCTCAATTATACCTGAATACTTTATGTAACTGCCATTTGAGATTTTTAATCAATTCTATGATGTCCCTGACTCGCATAATTTTCTCATGTGCACGTTGCATAGTTCTCAAACTGCGGATCTGTCTCTTGGTTAGGTTCCATGTTCCAGCTGCACAAATGACTATCGGCAGGGTGCATTGGTTATACACACTTCTTTTTAGGATTAATGGGATCTTCTTATTTTTGAAGGGTGAGCTTGCTCTGTCAAAGGCTTGCCATCCTAGTGTGATTCGTCGCTTGATTTCTTCTTCTTTTGAGGATACTTAGACCATACTGGACACGATGAACGGCACCAAGCCCAATAAAAACACAGGAGAAGTTTGAGCGTCACAAATGCCAGAAAAGCTTCTTTGAGAGAAGTCATAAGGTGTTAGGTAAGCAAAACGTACCGTCATACCTTCTTCAAGCCTTTTCATGGTTTTCATCATCATTACTGGCACTGGAAAGGATACTCTAAAAGCTGACTTCGGGTGGATGTTTTAGACAACGAGTATAAAGACCCATGTGTGGACGTTTCGTCGAATAACATTTTGCCGACGCATGGTAGGCCGATAGTCGTTTTGCGTTAACACTTGTTCGTTGAAGTTTCGTCGACTTGGCTTTTCGCTGACAGACGTTTCGTCGAAGACATCTATTTGTCGGAATGAACTTTTAAGATTATTTTTCTTACAAATGAATCCGCATATTTCTTGGCTTAAAATATGAATATTTCATATTGAAGAAATGGATAACAAAACGGTCTCATTTCACAGATATTTCAAGTTTTTTTCCCTAGACAGTGTCGTTCAATCATAAGTTTATTTATAGTAAATATTATGTTATTTTTCTATTTCTTCCGCTGCAAGGATGTTGATTTTCTTTCATCCATTGTCCATTTGAAGGTAAAAAGATTGAAACGTCAACGAATTTCCTCAAAAATAATTCTATTTTACACCTTAAAAACATTTGAAAATGGGAAGGTAGGTTGTTGAAACAAAAATCAGGAAATGGAATTCTGGGATAGATAAAATATAATCCAGCACACCTCTACATTTCAATTGAAAAAATACATTTTAAAAAATGTAATTAATTGAAACTCAAAAATAAAATTGCCTTTGGGTTTTTTCTTTGCTTTGTGGAAAACAGGAGAATCCCAAATTTTTGCCAAAAGAAATGAGAAACAAATTTTCATTAACTTTTAATTTGGATCGGACCGTGTCAAAGTCAAGTTTTATTGTTTACTTTTATAGGCAAGACATCAATACATCGTAGTTGATGGTCAAAATTTTATGTCAGGTGTCGATTTTCTACAGAAAAATTCTGTCAGTTATAAATGTTGTATAAGCATGGATTAATTAACCTTATTCGTAAAGCAGGTTTTAAATGTTTCAAAATTTAACATTTCTATCAGCAGCAATAACAAATTACTTTGAACAAAACATTAATTAAACAAGAAATGTTTAATTAGAAATCTTCCCAGGATAAAGTAGGCCAACGAGAATTGATTCGAAGAAAATTAGTTAATTTGATGATTAAGCGACTAGTAGAAAAAAAACTAAAAATGTATAGAAAATTACGCTCGTTTACAGCAAGTGTCAGTAGTGTTTCAAATTTGAGACGTAGATAATTCATTCCTATACATTATTCTTATCGTAGTAACCTAAGATAACCGGAGATAGGCTTTCTTAGCCACGAAATTTGGGCTCGTCAAACCAAGGATTATATTATACGTATGACCAATCAGATATGATTCATCAAAAATAACAGGATTTTGCCAAAAGATCTTACAATATCAAAGCATCATTTAGAAAATTCTAAATCTTGTCATCCGAATTAGGGATCGTCAAACCATGGATTACATTGTATGAGTGACCAATCAGATATAATTTATAAAAAATATTAGGATTTTGCCAAACAATCTTAGATTATCAAATCGGCATTTACAAAAAATCTAAATACACATCAAACTTTTGAAAACAATATCTTACATCGAAACGCAACCAACATAATTCAAATTAAGAAATAAGACATCAACAATTCGAAAATGAAACACTACCCGCAGTAAACAAACGTATTTTCAAATATTTGGAGTTTCTTTTCTCTAAATCCTGTCAATAAATCTTTAAATTACAAATTTTTTCAATTTTTGATCGCGGCCAAATTTAATCTCATGCAATGAGTTCATGACCCACTGTCATATAGCGTATACAAATGTGTAGAACTAGCCTAACCCTCATCTTGCATAAACAGAAATGTCATATGATACATAAACTTTTTACCAGTATGATATATTCAAAGATACGTATATGCATACTTACATGCATATATCAAATGTTCATATAAGCATTTTGGTGAAATTTGACTGAATTATTAAGAAATGAATTATTCATTACGAAGGTAATAATAAGATTATTAGATATATTTTTATTTAAAATTTTATTTCATCGTCTCGAATATTTTTATCACTTTTTATTTATCACTGTATTGTGAGCATAAACCTAGTCATCAGGACCTTATGACCCAGTAATGGGTCGGGACCCGTACTTTGAAGAACCGTAATGCTTACATTTAGACAAAGAGACTAGAATAAATAGATGTCTGGGAAAGAACAGAGATTTGCATCCAATCGGACCCCAGAAATAATAAAAAGAAGAAAAGAAAAAAGAAAAGAAAAATGCCAGAACCTTGCCAAGGAGCTAACTTGGAAGTTGTGTAACAAGAAAGTTAGGATTATGTCCATTATAATTATTGTGCTTAGAACAGCGTCAGAAACACTATAAGAAAGATGGTAAGTATTAGTACTTTGAAGTAGTATCAAGACCATGCAGATATAGCTTTTGGTATCAGCAGGAACATTGGAGAGAGAGCTGGAAATTTCTATAAATTTCCTTTAGTCAATCCCAAGGGATAAACACCATCACCAGGTGTAAGCGTGTGTAGTGAAATAGCCTATGGAGAAGATTTTACAAACTTATTTTGAAATATAAAGTACGTGAGATTTCATGAAATACAAGAATAAATTTTGCCAATATTGAGTACGATGAGGAAAGGTTAGATATTTTCTGGACAATCAAAGTTAAAGATAGAAAATTTAAAACAATAAGGGGACAGAACAGGTGCGTTTTAGATGAACAAAATCAAAATTTGGGTGGTTAGGTAAATAAAACAATGATTTTGTACGTCTCTTTCTTTCCATATTAACAGGCGGTCTATGTAACTTCAAAACTTACGCCGCCTCCTCGGGGCATTTAGTATGGAATTGTTGTTCCAAGTTCTGCCCCCGCCCCTCGACCATACTGAATTCTTCCGAGGGAATAAAAGTATTAAATCCGTTTGGAGATCAATATGACTGCAGGGGTTGCCACCCCAGCTGTTAACGGCATTTAGTATTCTCAGACGGTCACCCATCTAGATACTGACGTTGCTCAACTTCGCTGAGTGTTCGATAACCGGTGTATCAAACGTGATTTTGTCTTAACAATAAATTTAGCCAAGTAAATGAAACAATATTTACGAATTGGAAATTCGAGGAAGAATCGAAGACAACAGCATGAAAATAAAACAGCTACATTACGAAAAGACTGCATACTCGTGCAGTCTTTTTGTAATCTAGCTGTAGAGGCTCGCTGTCACTTGATCTCTAGCTAGATAAAACTCGATGAGCCAAATCAACGGAAAGACCTTTTCAGAAGAGAGCGTTCAGTACTGAAAAAATGAGCAGAATTTTGAAAAAAAAAAAAAATGAGTAAAAGCCACCAAGACGCTTGCTATCCCTTCTGTGACCTATAGTTTTGATATAAATAATTGGAATATGGATGAGATTAGAAAGATAGATACAAAAATGAGGAAACTACTAACGTACCACAGGATGCATCACCCTATAGCTGACCTTGATCATTTTCGTTTGCTAATAATTAATGGTGATAGGGGAATGGTACAACTTGAACCGACACAAAAAACATAATTTAGAAGATGTGGCATTTGAAAACATAAACTGTCCCTGTTATTGTGGGCCACTAGAGATGGACAGGAAAGGCACTGAAAAACATCTGGCCAAAGAATAAGGGAATTAATAACGCCATGACATAGCAGAGGGCGAGAGAAAAGAATCGAATTTAGCCATACTGAAAAACTCTTTCCGAAAAATAGCGAACTGAAAAGCACCAGGGTCCAGTGGGATTTACAAATATTGATCTAAGAAACTCACCACACAGATCCACCAACTTTACAGCTGCTTAGATGGTGACAAGATCCCAGAATCGATGCCCAAAAGAACATTCAAGAAAGAAATCAGGCAATAATAGACCAATTACGTGCCTACCACTTAGATCGATAATTTTGACTGATGAAATAGAAGATTGGGTGGAAAGATATATTTCAGTTGAAAGGAAAGGACCCTTACCAGAGTTTTTTGACGGGAAGGATGCAGGGAATTAACCAAAAGAGCAAATAGGTTGCTCTACATAGATCAGATGATTCTATAAGAAGTATAGAAAAAAAAAAGAAAAAATGTCGGACTGATTATAAAAAAAGCATACGTAAGGTGGATGCTCGAATTTTTCGGGATATTCAAGATCAGCATATCACTGGTGAAATTTATAGCCATGAATAACAGGAAAGTAGACTTGACAACTGTAGGAGAGAATTAGCTGAGGTGAACCTAAAAAAAAGGACATTTCCAGAGTTACTCTTTGTCTCACTACTATTTCTACTAACCATTATACAACCAAACGGAAAAGTCAACCACCGCATGGACATGGGAGACATGGAACTATTTGCAAAAATTCAGGGGAAAAAACACGAAATGCAATTCAGCGAAGTTTAAAAAATTCAGCGACAACACTGAAGTGGAATTTGGAAGATAAAAATCCTCATGGAAGTGCACAGGGGGTGGCTCGTAGCAGCAGATAGAGTCGACTTACCGGACAACAAAAAATACAGCATAAACTACACAGGACCAATATAAATACCTCAGGAATGTTACTCGATTAAACAGGAAGAAATGACACAGAATATAAAAATGAATAACTAAGCAGGATACAACAAATATTAGAAACCAAGCTGAATAGCAGAAAATTGATGAACACATGAGAAATGTCCATAAATAGATACATAGGACCATTTCTTGGATTAGCAGAGGATGAAGCCCAATCAATTGACTGTCGAACTAAAAAACGTATGACAATGCACAGATTGTACATCCCAGAGTTAACACAGATAGACTGAATGTGAAAGGGAAGAAGGTAGCAGAGGTCTCATCAGCATAGGAGATTGGTCAAAACGAGATTTTAAAAGTATGTACAATCGTGGACATGGCTACACGGAGGACACACGAAAAAAGAAGCAGAAATACTCATCATGGCAGTTCAAGACAAACACACCCAGACAATGTCAGAGCGAATATCGATAGAACCTAGAAAAACTGCAAGTGTCACCCACCTGGGGAAAAGGACAAGACTATAACTACATAACCTGTGAATTTAGCAAGCTAGCCCAAAAGGAGTACAAGAACAGACACTACTGGGTAAGAACTGTTATGCACTGGGAACTGTGCAAACGACTAAGATTCGACCATGTAGATGAATGGTACAATCACAAACCAGACGTAGTCCGTGAAAGTAGAAGCCACAAATTATTTCATCTAAACTAATCAAACGATCCAAGCAAGACGACCGGGTCTGGAAATCGTGGACAAACGAAAGAGAACCTGCTAAATCAGAAATGTGTTTATGCCTGCGGAGTGAATAGGAAAAAGAGTGAAAATCTCGGTAAGCACCGGGAATTGGTCCAGGAGTTGAGAAAGGTGTGGGACATGATGGCCAGAGAAGTGTCAATAATAGTAGGTGCACTATGAATTGGGGCATTGAAATCAAGATTAACGGAGCTGTAAATTTGAGGAAGGATTGAAACTATGCAGACCTCAGTACTGCTGGGGTAGATACTGGAAATATGAGACTTACGACCTCTACTCGTCAATAATGGTCGAGCTAGAATGAAGCCTGATTTAAAGGTTGATACAGTACAAAACACAGCACTGCTGTGATATGTGAAGACGCCGAGAGGAGAGCTCGAGACTTACTGAGTTGAACATCTGTTACTATGTAATCTAGAGAGAAATTAGTGATCAATATTAATTAAAAATGAGTAGTGTTGTATAACTGGGAATTAATCAGTTAAGCCTTAACACGACTCAGTTTTGAGCCACGAAATTCTTCATGCTCTTCACGCCTGAATTCCAATTCACCCCTCAATATATTCAAATTGCCCCCTTGCGGGGCGTGCGTCACACGTTCAGAATCACTTCTTGAGACGAATGCCAAAGCAATTAAGGTCTATTTGAAAACGTGCCATTATTTAAGAACTTAATGTTAGCTTTCATTACAGAACAGATTGATTCGGAAACACCTAAGCACCCGTTCTTAATTGGCCACATTTCCAGGGCCATTTGTCCTTCCCGAAAACCTATCCATGTGAGGACGTAAGCTGTTCACACAAAAATAGCGAAGAATCAGTGCCGTGTTATGCGTAATCCGACCGATCAGGAGGGCCAGGCGCGTGTCACCAGGCACGGAATCGGATATCGATACGCTGCGATAAATACTATTCAGTCGGCAAAGCATCTACGAGTGAGCATAATGGTGCGACCGGTATCATATGGTCGATGTTTGAGACTTTGCTTTCATTGTGCGGAGGTGCAGTTCGTTGAGCGTTAATGGGCCATTTGATTTGTCTGCATTTTCATGGTTTACTGGCCGATTTAGTCACGACAATTGTTTATATATATATATATATATATATATATATATATATATATATATATATATATTATAAAATGGGGGGTTCGCTACACAAACACATTTATGTTTCTGCCTTGTTAGAGATTATTTAGGCGGATAATTCGATTTTTTTATCCCTATTTACAACATCAATGGGGGAATGTCTATTTTTCTGGATGGAAGACCTTCCTCTTGTTCTATTGATTCATCTTTTCCCTTTTCTATTCATTGTTTCGTTGTTGGTATCTGTTTGTTTAATTTTACATAGGGTAAATAGATTTCTGTTTGGTTTTTATAAATTAACCGGGGAGTTTGCAGAGACTGCCTTTATCAGTGTTTTATTATTCCATCAGCTCTTCCCAAGAAGTATTCTATTTTTACTTTTCTCTTCCCCCGATGATGGTGTTCACTTTTACTTGGCCTTAATAGTTTATGTTTGATTCTGCCTTGAGTTCGCTTCTATATTTCTAACATACGAGAAGGTGATTTGATTGTTCTTGAAGTGCTTTGGGGTATAATAATATAAAGAAGGCGGGAGAAGGTTTGAGGGAGCTCATCAGCATTGAGGACAGTGTCCAGAGAGCTAAAGCAGATCTAGAAAAGCATGTGCAAGCAAACAGTGAAGGAATCATAAAGAATGCACGAAACAGTGCAACAAACAACAAAGTAGAAAACAATGGAACAGTACAGTAAACTAGAAAAGAAAGATGGGAAGAGAAAAAATTGTATGGCGAGTTTAAAAGGCAGATACAAGATGTAGCAGACGAGAAATCATGGACGCGGTAACGAAAAGGAAACCTTAAGAGAGAAACGGAATCGCTCATCATGGCAGCCCAAAACAAAAGCATAACGACAAATTACATAAAAACAAAAATCGACAGAACACAGACAAACAGCAAATGCCGCATGTGCGGTGAAAGAGATGAGACAGTAAACCACATAACTAGTGAATGTAGTCAACTCGCCCAGAAGGAGTATAAGCACAGACATGATAGAGTAGCAATGATGATACACTGGGAAATGAGTAAATGAATGGGATTCAACCATACAGAAAAGTGGTATCAACATAAACTGGAGGCAACCTGGAGAATGACAACCACAAACTACTCTGGGACTTTGACATCCAAACCGACCTCCTCATCCAGGCAAGAAGACCGGACTTGGTAATCGTAGATAAGAAGAGGAAGATCTGCCAAATAGTAGACGTGGCTATACCTGCACACCATAGAGTAAAGAGGAAGGAGAGTGAAAAACGGGAAAAATACCAGGATCTAGCGAGAGAACTGAAGAAGATGTGGAACATGAAAGCCAGATAGTGTAATTCATATTGGGTGCATTAGGAACTGTCCCAAAGGCACTGAGGGTAAGACTGGAGAAGATCAGGATAAAGGGAAGGATTGAGACTTTTAGGCCACAGCACAGCTAGGAACTGCACAGATACTGAGGAAAGTGCTAGAAATATAGAGACTGCAACGTTAATTGTTAACAGTGACCCAACAGAGGAAGGGAAATGAAAGCGGAAAAATAAACCGCAGCACTGACATGATAGGCGAAAGAGAGAAGAGATATTGGCTGAAGACCTGAGTAGACTTATTGTCATTCAGCTTTTAACAATGACCAGTGGGCAAGCGGTGTGAAACTGTAAACCGCAGTATTACTGCGACCTATGAGTACTAGAATATGAGGGCTGGAGACTTGAAGAGACTTGCTGTCACTCAAACTCCAGCTGTTACCACCAGGCAGCTGGTGTGAGATTGCTAAAAAAAAAAAAAAATAATAATAATAATAATAATAATAATAATAATAATAATAATGATAACTACTCTGAGACTTTGACATCCAAACTGACCACCTCATCCAGGCAAGAAGACCGGACTTAGTAATAGTAGACAAAAAAAGGAAGGCCTGCCAAATAGTAGACGTTGCTGTGCCTGCAGACCATAGAGTAAAAAAGAAGCAGGGTGGAAAAAGGGAAAAATACCAGGACCTAGCAAGAGAGTTAAGGAAGATGTGGAACATGAAAACCAGGGTAGTACCGGTCATAGTGGGCGCACCAAAACGCTGAGGGTGAGACTGGAGGAGATCGGGATTAGGGGAAGGATAGAGACCGTACAGACCACAGCACTACTGGGAACTGCACGGATACTGAGAAAGGTGCTAGAGATATAAGTACTGCAACGAATCGTAGCTCTGTCATGATATGCAAAAGAGAGAGGAGACGTTAGCTGAAGACCTGAGGAGACTTATTGTCACTCAGCCTTCAGCGATAACCACTGGGCAACCGGTGTGAAACTATAAATCGTAGAATTACTGCGACCAATGAGTACTAGGAGAGGAGGGCTGGAGACTTGAGGAGACTTGCTGTCACTCAAACTCCAGCGGTTACCACCAGGCAACTGGTGTGAGATTCTAAGTAATAATAATAATAATAAGAAGAAGAATAAGGTAGCTGTGGTGGTTGATTTTGCACACCTGTACGTGGGGTGTTAAATATTACTTCTAATAGAAATTTTTAGCAGCGCCGGCATTTTTATAGCTACTTCATTTCTTTTATTCAATACTTCTGTTGGCTGTTTTTCCTTTTGTTTGTTTATGGGTAAAATTGCAGGTTTCTAATCTCTCATTTAGGTAACATCGGCATGTGTGTGTTTGTTTTAATATTTTATAATTTACTGTGAGTGTGAGGTTGCTTTCTGTTAATTCCAAGGAATGTCTGGATAGGGATGTACTGTTTTTGTATCAGTCGTTTATAAGGGACAATTTATGGTTAGGTAGTGTTGATCTAAATGGTGTTTCAAAAACTCCTTTATAATATTTCACTTTTACTGGTTTCTCTTGGAGTGTTATTTCAGTTTACAATGCAATATTTGATTTGAGACATTTATTTTACCAAGGGCATCTGTTACTGTTTGTACGATTGCAATCTGGTTTATTCATCTTTTCTCTACTTCACTTCTTACTACTCTGCCACTATGCTTCGTTGTGGATATATGAAAGTTATCCATACAACTATAACTAATTTTCAGATTATTCTTATTAAGTATTTTACGCAGTGGGTACTTCATTGGGGTGTTTTTCTTTTTAGTTGGAGGAATATTTTTCCCAATGTTAGATTTTTGGGTGAATGTAGATGTATACCAGATAAATTTCCTACCTCTCCCTTTCTTTTATTGTTGTTGTTATGTTTTACTGTACTGGATTTTGAATTTTCATCGTATTTAATCGTATTACTCATTGTATCACTGATATGTACTTTTATATATATATATATATATATATATATATATATATATATATATATATATGTGTGTGTGTGTGTGTGTGTGTGTGTAATGCTCTTCCACAGGAATAGAGCATTCTTGTGGATGAGGAGTTTCTGCGTAAACGAATATATCGCTGAAATTCAGTAGTCCAGAGGTAGGATATCGGCCTCCGATGGGGTCCGATGGGAGGGTTTCAATTCTGCCTTGCGGTACTGGATGGGATAATGTCTATAGCCACACTGAAGAGATGTAATATATCGAAACAGCTGTCTGTAGATGTCACAATAATATATATATATATATATATATATATATATATATATATATATATATATATATATATGTGTGTGTGTGTGTGTGTGTGTGTATGTGCGTATTCGTGGACGGAAACCATTAAACTGCAGACATATATATAAATGAACTGAAATAGGTATGGACAGACTGACAGTTGGGATTAGACATGGATTGAACTTATAGATGTTTATCAAAACCAGAAGAAACAGATTCGACTAACAAGCTTATTTTATAGATCAATATGAACAGATTGAGATAGATAGGTAGATAAGAGGGAGAAATTTATGTACTTATGTACAGACAAGCAATCAAACGAGCATGCAGTTTACAAGTAGACAACGATATTTAAAAACAACCTTTTTCCAAATTTATTATTCGATTAAGTATTGCGACGTTGTTATTAGTTTTGACGTGCTTTTACCTTCATCCTTACCTTCAATTGAACTGAAAATTATTTGGGAAGTTAAAGTAGTCAAAATTGATATCAATGTTACTGTACTTTAACCAATAATAAATTTGAAAAAAAAAATCATCACGTTAAAAGATTACTAAGTTCCTCGTGGTTGAATTGTTGAAAGCAGCCAGCCGTATACTGAACAACATCTGTCTAGAGGGTGTGAGTTCGTTTCTCATCGTGGGCTTGCTTTTAATTCTCTGATTGCGTTGTAGCCGTAAGATTGCAGTCCGATTCAAAATTGCGATTAAAACGCAGCTGAAAGTTAGAATGAATGTATAAGCTAATCAAAATTAATAATAATGATACAAGTATACACTCTAAAAACATATTCAGTCGTTTGATAACTATCTTTCAGCCGGTACAATCTTGGGTCTTCACGGTGTTTTCTCCATTGAGATCAGTCATAGTCGTTGTTCAATGAATTATCATTGTAGTTTAAGCATCCACGATATTGGGACAAAACATCTTCACTGACAAATCTTTTGGAAAATGAGGCTGACAACCAAATGATTTATTGTTTAGTCCAGTCTGGCACAAGGCTACGATAAGTGAGTACCTGGTGAGGAATGAATACACAACATATGCAATAATCTGCACGGCTAACACTATAGTATGTACCTTACGTGACTATATATTTACTGAATTAAGTCTCGACAATGATGAGGCACTCAGTTTGGGTCAACTCTGTACATCAAAAATAGCATTACAACAGACCCACTTAGTGCTACGCAAGACCACTCAATACCTTTAAAAAGAGAACTTACAGCGAACAAACTGAAAATATGACATTTGATTTTTAAAATACCACAAGGAAAGGGTATCATAGAGTAACCAGTTACAAACACAGTCACTACACTAGCAAAACTAGCTTAATGACCATCAATATACACCAAATACCAACTTGACTACTTCCTCATGTATTTGAGTAAGTTAAACGTTGTGATTTGAGGATTTCTGCATCTTTTGGTCGATCAGCGTTTCAGTGTCTGACTACTTTTGTTCTGAATCGGCTCTCCCCTATCCACCACCACCACTTTTCGCGGGTCTGCCTCTCCCAACGGCCGATCAGTCAATCGGCTTTTAATACTCGATTCACGATTCAACATTTCCATTCAGCGCGTCCCCCGCGCTTTTATGACCAAATATTATTGCAGCTCATTCGCTGACATGAAGCCTTTTAAATCGATCGAACCAACACTATCTCCGCTGAGACGGCTATCTCAATGAAACACACGCATACCGACCGATATCCAAACACACGCAAAACTATTCGAAAATATACGTATATAAATACACGACTCCTAAATAGGCGAACAAATTTTGCCAGTATTAGCTTCGATCTGGCGTCACGGGCAATGAATACACTTGCAATTTTTCCAAGTAATTTTGGTCGTGTACTAAGTCAATCTCTTTTTATGCTTACCTTTATGTATTAGTGACTACAGTTAGTACTTACGTCTTTTCAATAAGTATGAGTCAGACGGTGACAGTATGGCTTACGTAGGAGGCATAAACATCTAGAACACCACGCACATCGGATAACTTGGGATATGCCAGAGATAGTGTGAATAGACACATGATATTTTGTTTGCGTTCATGTTCAAGGGATAATCAGTGAAAATTAAATCAAGTAAAAAGGGTCATTACAACTAAAGACCTGATGCTCACAATATATATATATATATATATATATATATATATATATATATATATATATACACATATCGAATCAACTTTTTACTATGTTTCCAGCTCTACTCAAAATCGACTTAACTCTTGGAGTTTAGAGATGAATGTATCGATCACCCCATGAAATGAATCTATCACATATCAGACATTGCTTTATATTATATTATGCTTTATTGCAAACCTGATTCGTACTCTATCTCTCTATCTATCTATCTGTCTATCTATCTATCTATCTATCTATCTATCTATATATATATATATATATATATATATATATATATATATATATATATATATAGTCTCAAGTACCCCCTCTCTACAAACTCACACTTCAGAGTTGTGTTGTGGACTACGATTTCACATGAGTTGCCTGATGATTATTGCAGTAGGCTGAGAAGCAGAAAGTCTCCTCAGGTCTTTAGCTCTCCATTCATATCGTCCTAACCTATCACAGGAACGCTGCGGTTTATACCACTTCCATCATGCATCTCTCTTGGCAGGTAGGCCCTCGCTTATATATAACCCGTAAAGAATACAGTATTTTTGTTCTCTCTATAAACCCCCCTTATCTCAATCCAAATATTCTCGTGTTTTCCCACTGGAATCAACAAGTAGATGATATAAAAGTTAAATGAATAAATGGAATACAGATCAAGGCAGTTGCCTGTTGGTTACCGCTGGAGACTGAGTGACAGTAAGTCTCCACAAGTCTTCAGTTCTCCTCTTCACAGTCAAGAGCAGGGGTGTGGGCTTCGGTTTTGAACCAGTTGCCGGATGTTTATCGGTGTAGGTTGAGTGACAGTAAGTCTCCTCAGATCTCTAGGCCTCGTCTCATATCGTCCCCTCCCGTCATAGCAGGGCTATGGTTTGGACCGCCTCCTTGGCAAGTTGACTACATTCACTGGTTATGTGGTTTTCGGATTCATCATTTTCTTCACATAGGTAGCATTTGTATGGGTCCAGTCGATTTTCGCCTCGATTATATTATTATTATTATTTTTATTATTATTATTTGGAATCTCACACCAGTTGCCTGGTGGTAACCGCTGGAGTTTGAGTGACAGCAAGTCTCCTCAAGTCTCCAGCCCTCCTCTCCTACTACTCATAGGTCGCAGTAATTCTACGATTTACAGTTTCACACCGGTTGCCCAGTGGTTATCGCTGAAGGCTGAGTGACAATAAGTCTCCTCAGGTCTTCAGCTAACGTCTCCTCCCTCTTTCGCATATCATGACAGAGCTACTATTCGTTGCAGTCCTTATATCTCTAGCACCTTCCTCAGTATCCGTGCAGTTCCAAGTAGTGCTGTGGTCTGTACGGTCTCTATCCTTCCCCTAATCCCGATCTCCTCCAGTCTCTCCCTCAGCGTTTTGGGGACAGTTCCTAGTGCGCCCACTATGACCGGTACTACCCTGGTTTTCATGTTCCACATTTTCCTTAACTCCCTTGCTAGGTCCTGGTATTTTTCCCTTTTTTCACCCTCCTTCTTTTTTACTCTATGGTCTGCAGGTACAGCAACGTCTACTATTTGGCAGGCCTTCCTTTTTTTGTCTACTATTACTAAGTCCGGCCTTCTTGCCTGGATGAGGTGGTCAGTTTGGATGTCAAAGTCCCACAGTAGTTTGTGGTTGTCATTCTCTTATTATTATTATTATTATTATTATTATTATTATTATTATTATTCGCAATCTCACACCAGTTGCCTGGTGGTTACTGCTGGAGTTTGAGTGACAGCGAGTCTCCTCAAGTCTCGAGCCCTTCTCTCCTAGTTACTGCAGTTTAAAGTTTCACACCGGTTGCCCAGTGGTCATTGCTGAAGGTTGAGTGACAATAAGTCTCCTCAGGTCTTCAGCCAACATTTCTACTCTTCTTCGCCTATCATGCCAGTGCTGTGGTTCACATTTCTGCTTTCATTTCCCTTCCTCTGTTGGGTCACTGTTGACAGTTAACGTTGCAGTCTTTATATTTCTGGCACCTTCCTCCTCGTCGTCGTCGTCGTCGTTGTCCTCCTCCTCCTCCTTTTCATTATTATTATTATTATTATTATTATTATCATTATTATTATTATTATTATTTTTATTATTGGCATTTGCATTTTCACACCAGTTGCCTGGAGTACCGCCGTCTCCATCATCATCATCATCATCATCATCATCATCATCATCATCATCATCACTTTTTATCTTTTTATTTAAAAAAAATTATTTTGCGTTTTCACACCAGTTGCCTGGTTGTCACCGCGGGAGACTGAGCGACAACAAGTCCCCCAATGCTCGTACTGCTTTTCTGCATAGTTGAATCCCATTCTTTTACTCGTTTTCCAGTGTATCACGGTTGTTACTCTACTGTGTCTATGTTATATCTTGGCTAGTTGACCACATTCACTAGTTATCCAGTTTATGGCCTCATTCCTTTCGCTGCATAAAACAACATTCGCTGTTTGTTTGTGTTGTCGACTTTTTGTTTCGATATAGTCTGTTCAGATGCATTTACTTTGAGCTGCCATGATAAGTGATTCTGTTTCTCCGTTCAGATTTCCTCTGCAGAGCCATTTCATAATCTAATACCTGCCACATCTTGCATCTGTTTTTTGAATTCTCCATTAAGGTTTTTGTTCCCATTTTTCTTCCCTCATTTGCTGTGATGCTCCTTCGTTTGCTACGTTTTTTTGTTTGTTTCGCTGCTTCGGGCTCTCTTTATAAGGTATTCACTGTTTGTTGACACATACTTTTTAGTCCTGTTTTGACCCATCTATACTAACGAGTCCTCGGCCGCCTTCTCCCATCTTTATGTACAGTCTACCTGTGCCATCTCCGGGTGTAAGGCCTTATACATTATCATGAGATTTCTTGTTCGCTGGTCCATTGACTGGAGTTCTTCCTTTGTCCATCCAAGGAATGGTCCTGTGTATCTTACCAATGATAGAGCCCATGCGTTCGTTCCTTTTGTCAGATTCCTGTTATTCAGTTTGGTCTCTGATATTTTTCTTATCCTCATAAGGTATTCTCTTCTTATTTTCTCTTTTATTTCTTCCAGTTTAATTGCGTCACATTCAAGAACACCCAGGGATTTGGACCGGTCTTGTTTGGTCAATGCTCTGATCTTTTGCTGTCCAGGGGTTCGATTCCTTCTGCTGCTATTAGCCTTCCTTTGTGCGATACCATTAGTGTGCATTTCTCTATCCCAAACTCCATCCTAATGTCATCACTGTATTCTTTCACTTTGTTGAACAACATTTCGATCTCTCCCCTGTTCTTTGCAAATAATTTTATATCGTCCATGTACATTAGGTGGTTGACTTCCCCCTCTTGCTTTAGAGAATTGATATCCTTTGCCGTGTTCCAGGATTCTGTGGAGGGGTATCATAGTTCAAACAAATGGTGGTGGTGGTGGTGGTGGTGGTATTATTATTATTATTATTATTATTATTATTATTATTATTATTATTATTATTATCATCATTATTATTATCATTATTATTATTATTATTATTATTATTATTTGGAATCTCACACCAGTTGCCTGGTGGTAACCGCTGGAGTTTGAGTGACAGCAAGTCTCCTCAAGTCTCCAGCCCTCCTCTCCTAGTACTCATAGGTCGCAGTAATTCTGCGATTTACAGTTTCACACCGGTTGCCCAGTGGTTATCGCTGAGGGCTGAGTGACAATAAGTCTCCTCAGGTCTTCAGCTAACGTCTCCTCCCTCTTTCGTATATCATGACAGAGCTACAATTCGTTGCAGTACTTATATCTCTAGCACCTTCCTCAGTACCCGTGCAGTTCCCAGTAGTGCTGTGGTCTGTACGGTCTCTATCCTCCCCCTAATCCCGATCTCCTCCAGTCTCTCCCTCAGCGTTCTGGTGACAGTTCCTAGTGCTCATACTATGACTGGTACTACCCTGGTTTTCATGTTCCACATTTTCTTTAACTCCCTTGCTAGGTCCTGGTATTTTTCCCTTTTTTCACCCTCCTTCTTTTTTACTCTATGGTCTGCAGGCACAGCCACGTCTACTATTTGGCAGGCCTTCCTTTTTTTGTCTACTATTACTAAGTCCGGCCTTCTTGCCTGGATGAGGTGGTCAGTTTGGATGTCAAAGTCCCAGAGTAGTTTGTGGTTGTCATTCTCCAAAACTGCCTCTGGCTTGTGCTGATACCACTTTTCCCCATGGTTGAATCCCATTTGTTTACTTAGTTCCCAGTGTATCATCGTTGCTACTCTATCGTGTCTATGCTTATACTCCTTCTGGGCGAGTTGACTACATTCACTAGTTATGTGGTTTACTGTCTCATCTCTTTCACCGCACATGCGGCATTTGCTGTTTGTCTGTGTTCTGTCGATTTTTGCTTTTATGTAGTTTGTATTTATGCTTTTGTTTTGGGCTGCCATGATGAGCGATTCTGTTTCTCTCTTAAGGTTTCCCTTTTGTAACCACGTCCATGATTTCTCGTCTGCTATATCTTTTATCTGTCTTTTAAACTCACCGTACAATTTTTTCCCTTCCCACTTTTCTTTTCTAGTTTGCTGTACCGTTCCATTGCTTTCTACTTTGTTTGTTGCACTATCCCTTGCGCTCTTTATGATTTCTTCACTATTTGTTTGCACATATTTATCTAGGACTACTTTAGCTCTCTGGACACAATCTTCTATGCTGATGAGCCCCCTACCACCTTCTTTTCTCTTAACGTATAGTCTATCTGTATCATCCCTAGGGTGTAATGCTTTATGCATCGTCATAAGTTTCCTTGTTCGCCTATACATTGATTGGAGCTCTTCCTTTGTCCATCCTAGGAATGGTCCTGTATACCTAACTACTGACACAGCCCAGGTGTTCATTCCTTTTATTAGATTTCTGCTATTTAATTTGGTTTCTAATATTTTCCTTATCCTTCTAAGGTATTCCCTCTTAATTTTCTCCTTCATCTCTTCCCGTTTTATCGTGTCACATTCAAGGACACCTAGGTACTTGTATCGGTCTTGTGCAGTCAATGCCCTAATCTTGTTGTTGTCCGGAAGTTCAATTCCCTCAGTCATTGAAAGCCTTCCTTTGTGCATTACCATGATTGCGCATTTTTCTATCCCAAACTCCATTCCTATGTCCTCACTATATTCCCTTACTTCGTTGAACAGAGTCTCAAGCTCTCCCCTGTTTTTCGCAAACAATTTAATATCGTCCATGTACATTAAGTGGTTGACCTTTCCTTTTGTTTTAGAGAAGTGGTATCCTTTGCTGTTTTTCAGGATTCTGTTAAGCGGTATCATTGTTAGAACAAATAATAGTGGGGACAACGAGTCTCCTTGGAAGATCCCCCTTTTTATCCCTACCTCGGCTAGTTTGTCCCCTGCGGCTGTCAAATCTACTTTCCAGTCTTCCATTGAATTACCAATGAATTTAACCACCGGTTCGCTAATTTTGAACATTCTAAGGCATTCGAGTATCCAGCTATGTGGAATCATATCGTATGCCTTTTTGTAATCTATCCATCCCATTGCGATATTCTTTCTCCTTTTCCTTACTTCTTTTAAGATCATCTGGTCTATGTAGAGTAAATCGTTTGCCCCTTTGGTTCCTATCCTACACCCTTTCTGTTCTTCTGGTAGTAGCCCCCTTCTATCCATTGACATGTATATTCTCTCTGCTATTTGCCCGGTCAGGATTTTCCACATAAGTGGTAGGCAAGTGATTGGTCTATAGTTGCTTGCTATGTTCCCCTTTCCCGGGTCTTTTTGGATGAGGGTGGTTCTGCCTTTAGTCATCCATTCTGGTGCTTTGCCTTCATTCAGACAATTTTGGAGTAGGTGAGTGAGTCTGCCGTGTAACGTGGTAAATTTTTTGAACCAATACCCATGGATCCCGTCGGGACCCGGTGCTTTCCAGTTGGCTACTTTCCTAAGAGTATGTTTCAATGTGGTTTCATTCAGTACTATTGGTTCTCCCTTGTCTATATCTCCTAGTTCTTTTCTCATGTTTCCTAACCATTGCGGTGTTACGTTATGTCTTTTTGGGTGCCCCCATATGCTATTCCAATAGTTCTTGGCCTCTGTGGCATCTGGTTTCATGTCCTGCCTTCTTTCCCCATTTAAATCTCGGTAAAACTTTTTCTCATTGTTTTGGAATGTGCGGTTTTGTGTGTATTGGGCCGTTCTTAGTCTGTATCTTTTTAGTCTTGCCTCTTTGGCTAGTCTTTTCTGGTGTAACTCTTCGACTACAGTTGCGATGCCTTTTTGCGTTACCTTGTATTTGTTATAAAGTCTTACTCGTGGTCTGTCTGTGTGTGGTGTATTTCTAAGCAGTACTTCATCTCTCTGTAGTAGGGAGATCTGCCTTTGTAACCTTCTCTCCCAGTTGGGTTTCCCTTCCCTATTATTGCTCGGGTTCCTATCTTGTGTTGTAAAGCTTTGTGCTACCATTTTCGCCCCTGCGTAAATTAGGTTGTTAAGTTCTAGGAGGGTGTTTGTTTCTATGTGCTGTAAGAGGCAGTTGACCTGCTCGGTCACTTCTCCGACTTTCTTTCTGTCTTTGTCTCTTAGGGAGGGGAGTGTTGTTTTCTCTCCTCGCATGATCTCTTTCAAAGCTTGTATTTTGGTTTTCTCTTCTTCCGTTGGTGCCTCGTCGTCACCCTCTGGTGCATAGTTTACTATGGGGGTCTCATGGGGAATTCTTCCAGTTTTGTTGTTGGTACTAGTTGTGCTGGGGGGGCATTCTTCAGATGTGTCACCTGAATCTCTCTCTACATTAATGCGAATTATTATTATTATTATTATTATTATTATTATTATTATTATTATTATTATTATTATTATTATTATTAAGACAATTTTGAATTATTCAAAACATGATATAATAAATTTAATAAAACAAAACTTTACTTTTTCGATACAACGTATATCTTCTTCAGTCAAACTTCAAATAAGAAACAAATTTGAAAAACTTCCCTCCCCATTCTCCTTATCGTAGTATTTTCTTTCCTTCATAAAATTCTCACCCCGTGTCGGTATTTACAAAAGATAAAATTAAAGGAAAAAAATCCTGGTTTGTGGTAAGAAAGATTTTCATGATCCACCCTGTCATGCTCGTGTCGGGACTGTTTTTGCTTCTTTTAAAGACTGGTAAAGAGAAAGGAAAGAGCAAAGATTCAATCCATGCTTTTTTAACGAATGTCAGAGTGATGTTCCTCAAACTGGTGTATGATTCACCCGATTGTGGAAAAATATTTAGGGAGTGAATGGAACTAAAAGGATGAGTGAAAAGTGAATGAAACATGGGAGATGAATCACTTAATTTACTTAGATATTTATATTCTTCCGTATTTAAAAATGTCCTGTCATTGAAGTGGTTAATTAGCCTTTATTGCTTTTTGGTGGAAGTCGAGCTTAATATTGATATTTTTTTTCTCCCATCCTCTATCTACGGCTTTCTTAGCTGAGTATCTTCCATATGAACTATGATATAGTTATTTAGGGGGAAACCAGGGAAGCTGATGGAACAAGATGAAGTCTGTGTACAGTTATACATAAAGGAGAAGAAGACGAAAATGGAGTCTAATTATCACTGTGAAAATAACGTTTGCTCTTCTGCAGTTTCAAAAGACAAGAAATGTGAAAATCATCTAGAACTTTTGTGTTGTGTAGATATAAATCTATAATGCAGAGGGTGTGTGTGTGTGTTAATCACCCCTTCCGCAGCCCAGTCCCGAAACTTCATTGAAATTAATTGAGAATATTTGGAGATATTTCATGGGAATTCGAAGAGACGCAAATATATATATATATATATATATATATATATATATATATATATATATATATATATAGTAACGCTACCCTATTTAAGGTTGAGCACTATAAGTGGAGTAACTCGTTCATTGTAAGCTTATGCAATACTCTTCCATAGGAATAGAGCACTTTGGTGGATGGGGAATATATGCTAAATAAATATATCGCTTGTATTCTACCTTACTGACCGTCCAGTTCCGTGGCTCAGAGATAGGATACCAGCCTCCGGGTCTGAAGCAAAGGTTCCAATCTTGCCTCTTGGTACTGGATGGGGTACGGAGGAGTTGTAATACAACGAAACAGCTGTCTGTGGATGACACAATAATTATATATATATATATATATATATATATATATATATATATATATATATATATATATATATATATATATACTCACACACGCACACATTCCAACATCGTTAGCAGAGATGAGAAATCTTTATCCATTCCCCGGTTTTTGAGCATACATGATAGACCGGTCCAGGTTAAAAATATTTGGAGAGTCATAGTTTACACCCTTACGATTAAGCAAAACATGTTCAGAAAATCTTTATCCGTTTCTGTGATACTCTAAAATGAGGTAATCCTTGCTTACACAGATGTAAAATAGCGTTGTTTGTATGTTGTGTTTGGCTACCGTAATTTAAATCCATACACTGAAAATTTGGTAATCCCTGCTTATACGAATATGAAATACCTTTATACGTATCCTCTGTCTGTCTACCGTATTTTACATCCGTTTGAACAAGGATTGCCGAAAATGACATGCTCAACCCCCCCCCCCCCAAAAAAAAACCAACATAATTTCACGACTACAAAAAGACCACCGCACTTGCTGCATAAATTCTAAATCTTATGATCATGGGCTATCGATTGGTGAAACTTCCATGTATCTATCTTCACTAGTTACTGGGTTATTATGCCTTAACAAACGTGACAAATAGGCCTGGTCAGGTCTGATCATTTTTTAAAATCTGAATGAACTTTCAAAACACGTATTATCGAATGGTGGAAACAGCATGCTTTATCCCTTAAAAGGTGTCTGAGATAAGGGGCAAATTTAGTTGTTGGTGAGTGAAAATTTGCAATAAAGAACGAATAACTGTAAAATTGTTCAAGCCCTGATTAAGATTAAAAGTGATAGCAAATATAATTAAGATTGGTTTTTGACCAAATCCTCATTCCTTGATATATCAATGTATTGCATGGACATGCTGAACTGCTTGGATGTTTCACTCTGGTGCCAGAGTTGAGAACTATTTCACAGTAGGAATATCAGGGTAACAGAATTTCCCTATCCTACTTTCCCCCACTCCATTTGGTTAAGAATCATACTATGCTATATACTAGAGATTAACATCTACAGTATTTTGTATACATCTGATTCATGTGTCTGTACATCTGTATGAAAGGCTAAGAACATGTGAAGAACATGTCCATGTTTGTTTTTCATGCAAGGAGACCGTTATATCCCACAACATAATACTCTGGGGTGCAGTGCAACTTTTTAGATACCGGGGCTGACAAAACGCTTGTCATCATCTGCACCCCTTCTCTCACTTTCGCTCCCCCCCCTCTCTCTCTCTCTCTCTCTCTCTCTCTCTCTATATATATATATATATATATATATATATATGTATATATATATATATATGTGTGTGTGTGTGTGTGTGTGTGTGTGTGTGTGTGTGTGTGTGTGTGTGTGCGTGTGTGTCTGTGGGTGGCAAAGGAATTACCCAGTTCATGAAATGGGAGAACAGCCAAAATTAGTGAGGTTTGGAAATGCGTTTCCTCTTTTTTATTTTTGAATTTTTTAAAAACAGAGGTGCGCAAGTAGATCTCACCAGAACAGCACCCCTGATAATACTCATTATCGTTCAAACATTCATTAACAACAAAAAATCTCGCTCCCGTTTAAATACAATAATGGACTTTCTCCCCATTTCATTACGACCTTCTCCGTTTGCAGGCGTTGTCCGAAACAATATGGCGTCAGCAGGCCTGTAAATAAAGAGGGTGGTGAATGAAGATTAATAAACTGGAAGAAAAGTCATTAAAAACATGAAGAGATAGAATGAAAACAAAGCTGAAACAAATAAACGAAGGGGGAAAAACAATTTAGTTAAAATGACATGCACATGTATATGCGGATGTGTCAGCTAAACAGCCTCGATCCAAATAAGGTAATTAATTTTGAAACATTTTCTGTGTGAGTCATCCGGTCGACATAACGGAATCAGCTATCATACGGGAGATGGAAAAGGGAGGCGTTGGTGCCGATGAAACACCTTTTGATTTGACAAAAGTACAAATATATAAACGCATATAAGCGTACAATTTTACGCATCTGCGTCACAAATGTTGCTAACGGTTTGAGAGATGATGAGAACGATACAAGATGGCGGCTGAGACGATGGTATTTGATGTGGCTTTAATAATGATGATGTCGTCAGCGTAACAGATGAGGGGGACAGATCACAAATGTGGTTGTAGCGGGTTGGTCGTGTGTCGTTTGATTTTGATTTTCTTTGATTTTTAGATCTTTCTTTTTTGTCACTTTGTTGTTTGGCTTCCATCTTTAGTATAAGACTTTTTTGATTTTTCATGGTGGCCTCTGACTCCATCTTGGTTTGTTAATCCGAATGGCTTTGTATATCTTTTTCTTTCTGCCTTTCTTTCTGTCTTTCACTCTATTTCGTTTTTACTTGATCACATTTTCTTTCTCCTTCCTAACTGCATGCATAAGCAACCTCTTCTGAGCTATTTTTCTTTTCTCTCTTTGATTCGTGAAGACGTTCATATTGTTTATTCTCTCTCTCTCACTCTCTCTCTCTCTCTCTTGTTATTCATTCTCTTTATTCTTTTTTTAACTTTTATTTTTGTCTCCTCTTATTATTATGTCTTTATTTTATTTGCTCTCTTTTTTGTTCCGTTTTTTTTGGCACCCTCTTTTTCTCTCTTTAGTTCTTTTCTTTCCTTCATCTCTCTGTCTTTTTTTGCTCTCTTTTATCCATTCAATTCTTCTTTTCTCCTCTTTCTTTTCTTTCAACTCTTTTCTTTTTTGCTCTCTCTCTCTCTCTCTCTCTTCTAAGTTCCTTCAATTCTTCCTTTTCTCTCTTCCTTTATTCTATTTTCCCTCATTCCTATCTTTCATTTTTTCAATTCTTTCCAGTCTTTTTTGCTCTCTCTCTCTCTCTTGCTCTTTCTCTTGGACTCTCTTTCCTATTTCTATCTCTCTCTCACTCCCTTTCCCCCTTCCTCTCGTTATTCGTTCTTTTTATTCTTTACCTTATTTTTTTCCTTTTCTAATTATCCTTTCTTTATGTCTTCGCTCTCTTTTTCCCTTCGTTTTTCTTTCTTTGATAGTTTTTTTCTTTACTTCCCCTCTCTATTTTCTTTTGCTCTCTCATATTTGAGCAATCTTTCCTTACCCTTCTGCCTTTCTTTCTTTCTTTTCTCCCTCTTTTTTGTCTCTTCAATCCTGAATTTGCTCTCTTTGTTCTTTCTTTTTCATTTCTTTCTTTCATTCTTCTTTTCTATTCCTTTGTTCTATCTCTCTTTGATCTCTCCTCCTCTCTCTCTTTCGTTCTCTCTTTCTCTCTGTCTCTCTTTCCTGTCTCTCTCTTCTTTCTTTCTTTCTTTCTTTGTTTCTTTCTTTGTTTCTTTCTTTTTTCCTTCCACATAACACATGTCTTCCTTTTTTGCTTCGTTCTCTCCCCCTTTTTACTCTTATTTCTGTAATATCGCATTTTCCCTCTTTTTCTTCTTTGTATTAAAAGAAAGCCAAACCTTTCTGTTGTCTTTCTATCTTCCTTTGTCCAGTTTTCAACCAAAGCCGCTTTCTTTATCGGTTCCCAGGGTGGGGGTTGTTAATGGGGCTCGGGGTCGTCGTTTCGGCTTTCTTTCTCTCGTATCTCTCAATCGTTCAACATCCCATTATCAACTTTCCTCTTTCTCTCAATTAGAAACAGTCGACCAAAACTGTCACCCGATGGTCAAAATCGGTTTAATCAGTTTTTAAGTTGGTCTGGCTGGCTATGCAAGTATGTATATCTAACATGCACAGGCTGCACCCACAGAGCCAGAGGGCTGAAAATTTAAACATTTACTCCTGATTATATCTAGATAAAAGATTTTTCGTTTATTTTTTCGTATTTTTTTTTCAAAACCTGTCTACCACCAATGCCCCCCTTTTTCCCTGGGGATTCGATATACAATGTTTGTTTAGTTTAAGTCGACCCCTTAGTTTGCGTCCGGCAGCATTCACCTTTTTTTTTTCTTTTTTTTTTGTTGAAAATTCCAACTTCTCTGAGCTAATACTACCCAACAAAAGACAGGAGAGGTAGCTTAATTGATCATCGCTTTTTTTCCAATTTTTTTATTGATCATCCCAACACAGTATGCTGCCAAAAGATGTTGTTCATGCGACGGTTTCTATTGACTAACCAGACCAATCTTTAGTCTTTGTTTGGCTCGTTTCTCCTTCTTTTCTTTCGTTGTTTTATTAACCTTTGAGTTTTTATCATTTGTTCTTTTCGCATTCTCGTCCTCTGATCTTCTCGGCTCTAAGCCTTTATTGATACTTAGATTAAACATATATTAACACAGATTAATCTATATCAGTATATTCAATCTCTTGTAAGCGAATATACGATACTATGTTGCAAAAAAAAATCTCCTAAAATTGGTTTGATCGAGCCGTTAAATTCCATACAAAGTCTAACAAAACCGTTTTTGATTAATAAAAAAAGGATAAATGTGGCGTAGAATTTTATGATTATGTTACGAGAATAGCGCGAAAAACAAAACTGGCTGCAGCAAAATCAAACTCTAGACCAACGTCAATTCCGATACAAGATGATTACTGCAACTTTTGTATTGTATATACGTATAATGAATTAAGAAATTAAAGTATATTTTCTTTCGTAAAAATGTATCTATTCATTAGAACAAAATAAGCCTGCGCACATCTGTGCGATAGATTTTAGATGATGTTCAAGACTTGTCAATCTTGTCCGATCAGTAAGACAACCTCCTGACTATCAGTTGGCTGTAAGTTCAAATCAAGTTGGAATAATGTGAATTTTACGTATCGATATAGACCTCTCATTTGGGTGAGAATTGTTTTTGTAGTTCTTAATAGGTTGGGACAAAAAAGGTAGCTCCAAACTCTGCTTTGGAGTTCGACAATATTAAATCAGCGCGAAAATAACGGAGCTTGGATAGAAGGACTTATTTCAACTATCAAGTCTAAACTCATCAACTTAGAAGAAATTGTTCCATTGAACACTTTCGAAATATGAAGCCATCGATCATACAGCAGATTTATATCTTTTTCTGAATGACAAAACTCAGTTCTGACATATTGAGTCTAGTAAGACGACGTTTAGATTCTTTTAAAATGAGTAAATATCTCCCAGGCTGACCAAAGTTTAGACAATCTTTCTCCGTGCTGATTGGCGAATGCTTGTTGGAATCTTGAGATGGTGTGCAGTCATTATCATGTGTCTTATTTGGACTAGTATCCCCATGCTTATGGCTTTGACCCCAACCTTTCGATAGATGTAATTTCAGACCTTCAAAGTATTAAATCAAGTTCTGAATGTTTTGATCACCTTCTTTTTGCTGCGTCACTCTCAGTCCTTTCTAGTGTTAGCAGTTGTTCTGAAATAATGCATTGTCAGTATTGCATGAATTATTTGCACGAATACCATTATTTGGTATTTTGATCACCATTTTCCCCGCATTGGCTGAAGTTAAAATGATCCATAATCATTATTCCATGAAATAATCTTTGGATTTTAATCGGAATGTTTCGATTGGTTTGTTCAAGATAATTCACGTCTCGATTGAGACATGGTAATATACATGGGAGATGATACTCAAAAGTCCAAATGAACTACAGATTTGCTTTTGCCTTTTTAAGCAGTATCCTTTGTTTGCCAATGTGAAAACAGCAAGTAAAGGGAATATCCTGATCGAAACGATTGAAACTAGATGCAAAAGAAAATTATTTTTCGTGACGATTACCTGAACTTTTGGTATATGCATGTATATTATCAAGAAATGGATATTTAATCCGACATAAGTAATTATAAATGTATTATATTACTTTAAAACTCTATTTTAAATTATCTCCCCTTATTACACAGTGATTATATAATTAGGACTCGACAGTGTAAATAGAATAAACAAAAAGTATTGTGGCTGCTGAAGGAATCGAACCTGCGGCCGATAAGGTAGCTGTTCCAAAGTAGCATTGCTCCTTCCAGTGAGCTTAACAGTTGCAGGTAATGTAAGGGCCAAAATAACTGGTTCAACTCCAAACTTTCATCGTGTTGATTCACTGTCTGTATTACACGAGACTTACACCTTTTTAATCCTATTTACGCTGCCTAGGTAAAGTGATACAGTCATCGTGTGATAACAGGAGATTATTTCAAAGAGAGTTTCAAAATGACATAACACATTTACAATGTACAATTTGTTAGCATTCTTCGAAGTAATTAGATTATTATTAATTATAATCTACCTCTCTTGATAAATGGATTAATCATGAAACGCGTTTCGGGTGTTTCTCGCTCTGATCTAATATGCATTTGGATTGGGGTGTGGGTGAAGTGGACGATATTCAAGGATGACCAGGGTATAGCATTGCCTCGAGAAAGTCAACAGAAGACTGCAACTTGGACATTTGTGATAAAATCAACGGTTAAAAGAACACGAGTTGCTGAAACGTATTGAATAATTCATTCTCGCTACGTAAGTATTATTAGATACAAGTTCTATACATATAGATATTTACTAAGCTCAGCTTAGTGCTGCACGTGGCCACAAGTCTTGGACATTTAGATAGGATTGAACTAACAAAAGTTGAAATAGTCTGCTTGGAACCAATGTGTCAATATAGATATTTTCTAAGCTCAGCTTAGATAGTCACAAACATGGCCATCCATTTAGAAACGCATCCACGGCTAGTAGCACGGCGATAAATAGTATAATTCTGAACGAGCAATCCTTTTCTGATGTTGAATAATCGTGGGTATTTAGTTTTTACTTACTGTGGTGCCAAAATGTAAAATGTCGACATTGTTTCAAACTTGTGATCGTCTCCCTTGGAAACACGAACTGATTGTGATACGAACGGACGTCTTTTCAAAACTAAGGAAAAAATCTCATGAGCGAGAAAACCCGATTTTAAATTTGTTTTGGATATAATCAAAATTTGTATTTCAAGATCACCGATCTATGAATAATTATTTTACTTTTATCTTTATTTAATTTTTTTTTCAAAATGTTAATATGAAAAGTTTGCTTTATTTCATCTCCAATCATAATTTTTATTCAAGCGGAAATAATTCCCAGATGGGGAATAGAACTTTAAATCAATAATGTTTTTTTTTTTCTAATTCAATATTGATTGCAAATAAAATTATTGATAAATATTATTTAGTTTTCTTTCCCCAAGTTTTTCTTCCATTTTCCTCTTTATCTGCGTGTCCAGGGGCAGTCTGTCCATTAGGTGAACCAAGGCAGCCGTCCAGGGCTCAAAGGTCCTAGGGGTGCAATCCAAACTAAAACAAATAGTTCTTAGAATACAACTGGAGGCAAAAATTTCAAGTTTTGCCTAGGTTGCATAACACCCTCACGCCAACTCGGCATGTTAATCTTCAAGTACTGCTTGTTGGACATGACTGGAACGATTTTCAAGTGCAAGCTGTGACTGATCGAAAAAAGTATGGCCTTCAATTGTTGATTTTGAAGTCTGGCCAACCTATTGTTCTAGGTGCAAAACAATCTTCCCTCTAGCAAGCTGCTGTGGTGCTCTTGCTTCCCTAAAATCTGCGATACCTTTGTGGTATAACCATTTATGCATCGATCTATTAGCTCACTCTTAGGTGCACTTGTCGTTGATCAGTTCTTTGTGAACTATTTCTCAAATCATTGCATGTTCAATCCTCATTGCTTGCTTCATTAAACACAGCCTTGATTAAGCAACAGCCAGTGTCTATCTATCATCTATCTATATACCTATCTATCAATTTTTTTATTTGAATACAGAAGTACATGGAAAGTATTGATGATCTTTTCTATATAATCAACTTGAATCAGATTTATTGCAAATCAAGATATGATTTTTTTGCATGATCTGATTTTCATACAAATGTATACCAATTGCCTATTCTTTTTAAATTTCAGTTTAATTGAAATGTTTCTCATCTGTATGTTAGATATGATGTTGATCAAATTATTTACATATTTGTAGCCATTAATTTTTTTTCATCGAAGGAAATTACATTTTCTTGAAAAGACCTATCCTCTCGTCAGATTTATTTGCATTTGTAATGAGCAAAAATGGGCTCTTGATTAATTACTCTTTTACGCTTCAATTATTGTTCCTGCCATTAGGGTGAGGCCTTATGGAATTCTCTGAAATGAATAACTGAAACAGGGTTGCCAAACTTGCCATTTGGGGGCTAGATCTGACTGATTTTTCTCTCATTTAGAAATCTACGATAGCCGATTAAATTTGGTAAATTTAATGAAAGTAAGTGTGCAATTTGCATCAATAATTTGATCTGGAGTTTTAGTATATGGTTTTTATTTGATGAGTGGGTTTTAATTCGTGTGTGCATATACATATATATATATATATATATATATATATATATATATATATATATATATATATATATATATCGTGCATTTTGGCAACATCCCTTCTTTTAAACAGGTATTATTGAAAAGTAAGGATAATTTTATTATATAAGTGTGCATTTTCAACTGTATGGAGTTCCTTGTAAACTTCATACACTTGAAAATACAATTCTCAGTTTGGATCATCAAGCCAGTTGGAATGTTATGAACGTATCAATAATTACAAATCTCATTTCATTGAATTATTATTTTGATCCTTTTCTAAAACATGGACAGCTATGTATTCCGTAAAAACGAACTATATATATATATATATATATATATATATATATATATATATATATATATATATATATATATATATGGTACAAATCAGGCTAGCAGTATAACATAATATAATGATATATTGATAATATAAAGACACTTCTGAAATGTGATGGATTTATTTCATTGAGTGCTCGATACATACAACAATTTACTCATAAAGTCATGTTTTAGAGTAGAGCTGGAAAAAACACAAAAGAAACCCAAGGAACATCTATTGAATAGAAAGAACGAGACCATAATACAGTGCAGGCATCGCTCTAAATTTCTTTTAATCAACATGAAACAACACCAATAAATAAAAAAGTAAAGTAAACAATTTGTCCCCATGTCCACCATCCCAAAAACTTCCCATCACCATTTTTTACATTCAAACTTGCCTAAACACATTATCAATTAAACATCAAGATTAATACTATCCACTAGAGCTACAGAAGATACCAACAGGGGCAATAAAACCCAATGCCAAGATACCTAGGTCAAGATAGAATATACACCTAGACCACTACTAAGCATCCTTGCAGAGATGATCCCTATATGGAGTTCACACCTTGACAAAATGAATATCCCATACCACTCACTACCACACTCACAATATTCTCACCAAATTCCCAATAAACAGACCCAAAAAAACATAGACAATCATTCGCCTGATGAGGCCCGAAGAAGGCAGAAACATGAGCAAGTTTGTGTAGCGAATCCACATCCTATATATATATATATATATATATATATATATATATATATATATAGAGAGAGAGAGAGAGAGAGAGAGAGAGAGAGAGAGAGAGACTTTGTCGGAAATGAGAAATCTAGCCGTTTTCAGCCATTTTTAAAGGCTGCTTTAGTTATAAATAATGAACCATCTATGGTTGTACAGGGTTGAAACATGAACTTGGATATCTGAGCTTGAGACTGATGGAGGAATCATCCTATATTTGGATAAGAGTGTGTGTGCTTCTACCAAAAGTTGACACACTAGGGAATACATTCGCATCGAGAATGTTTCCTTATTTAGTCTCTAGCCGACGGCTACGGAGATAAATACTTGTACCAGGTGCATGCCGGGTATTGAACACCGGGACTAATTTTATCGCAATTTTTTCCTCCTTGCAATTCGCCGAGAATGAATTACAAATGAAAATGCTAAAAAAACCATAGCAAAAAGCCTTAAATTGTTTTTATGCCCATTCAGATTCTATAGGAGCGGGATATGAACGTTGGTAAAATAAAAGAGAAAGAAATAAAGAAATAATTCTCTTTTCATGAGGACTATTATTAGTTTAGGACAACTTGAGGCACCGTTATTCTTGATAATTATTGGTAAAATTTTGGAAATCGCACATAAAAAGACATTTATCATTCTTGGATTTGCGAGATAAAAGACTCTGATAATATGGAATCGGCAAAACTCTGGAGAAATCAGTTTCCGGTGTGATTCAAATATCTGCTGGTGTGATTTTAATGATTTATTGAACAAATCCCAAAGACTCTCACAAGACGTACCTTCAACTCTATTTTTGTCTTCTATATGCTTTTCTCTACTTTCTTTCTGTATTTCTCTCTCTCTCTCTCTCTCTTTCTCCTCTCTTTCTCCATTTATTTTCCCCTTAAAACACCCCCCTCTCTCTCTCTCTTTATGTACATTTCTCTCTCTCCATCTGGTTTTCTCTCCAACTCACATTTTTTCCAACCTCTCTCTCTCTCTTTCTTTCTCTTTCACAATGTGCATTTCTCTCTACTTCACTCTTCATCCCTTCTTCTTCTTTCCTTCTTTATTTGTTTTTTCTCCTCTGACTCATTCCCTGCCATCCTTTTTTTCCAGTCCCCTCTCTCTCCTTCTCCTCCCCCCCTCTATCTGTCTCTCTCTGGTTTTCATCTATTTCTGACCCCAACTCTTTTTTCTCCTTACATATTTGTCTTTCGATCCTTTTTCGGATCAAACGAGGAATCCAGACCCCCTAAATTGATTATAATCAAAAGCGCAAATTTTCAGAATACACCGTAATCAAAATTTGATAAAAGTCGCCATCATAGCCAGCAATTGAACAGTGGTAACGTCAAATTCTGAAGTCATGTAAAAATATTCAAATGAAGAATAAAGATGGTCCGAATAAATTTCTTTTATGACATCACTAGCGTTTTCTACAAGGAAATATCCAAAGTAGAAAAGAAAAAACATCTAGAAGAATCTAGAAGTTATTTATCAACCTGTCAAAATGAGGCCTGAAGAGGTCAAAAGAAATTTTGCCAAAAATAAAAAAAACAAAAACATTTGTAGAAGGGGTCTAAGGGAGTGCTGAGGCCAATCTTTTTTAAAGTCTGTAGACAAAAAGGTATGACCAGGAGTGTGGAAAAATACGATCAAACTCATAGATCTTTCATGGCTACGATTGTTAAATTTAATCAAAACAAGGATGAAGTGTGGCATTCAGATCTCTTTTGGTTCATGAAAAATTAATGCAAGGAAACAGTATCACGAATTTCGAAAAATTATTTATTATATTCAATTTTGATTACGGTGTGATATGAAAACTTCCGTTTTTGATTTGGATCAATTTATGGATCTGGATTTGATCCTCTTTTTGCCACGTTCTCTATTTCTTTCCTCTTCCGATGTCTCTTCCCAACTGCCTTCTTTTCATTTTCATTTCCATCTGTATCTATTCCCAATATCCTTCTGTCTGTCTATCCCTCTTTTTTTTAATCTCCTTTTCTTCCCCATGTTCCCCTCTATCTTACTCCCTCTCTTTCCATTCATATTTTCTCCTCTGTTCTTCATGCTGTCTCTATTTTCCCTTTTCTCTTCCCCACTGCTTCCTTATTCATCTTTGTCTCTTTTCTCTGTGTGTGTGCGCGCGCGCGTGTGTGTGTGTGCGTGTGTTTCTCTCTCTTTTTCAGCTCTTTCTCTTTTCCTTCATATTCTTCCTCTCTATTGTACCTGTTTTCTCTATTTTCTCTCGTCTCAATTTTTCCCTACCTCATCGCCTTCTTCTTCTCTCTCTCTCTCTTTCTGTATCTATCTATTTATCTATCTATCTATCTATCTATCTATCTATCTATCTCTCTGTTGCACAACTTTTTCTTTTTTTTTATCTCCTTACCTCTCTATGTTTCCTATCCTCTCTGTTTTCGTCTCCTTTCTTCTCTTTCTATTCTTCCTCGCTTTATGTATTTTTCTCTATATCTTGCTCTCTTTTGTGTCTGCCACTCTTTCTTTTTTGTACGATCACCGAAGTTAAGCAACGTCGAGCCTGGCCATTAACTTCATAGGTGACGTGTCATTTGATTATGCCAGCCATAACGACTTCTAGGTCAAACCACGTTGAGAACTATATTACAAGATTCTCTATCATCTAGAAATTTAAGAGCAAATATGTTTGCGCATATTTATCTACCAAAATAGTTTATAATAGAAATTCGAAGCCTGATTACCAAATCAGTATCAAGAGAGTAGGCTAGATAATACAAATGTTTGTTGTCTGGTGTAATGGTCCCCAGCCACAGGGCTGCAAACCGGTACCGGACCTCAAAGCATGTGCTATCAGGCCGCGAGGAAACGATATGATTTGGAAATGAAATAAGAACAAATTCATTTTCTTGGATCTTAATATCAAAATCTTTAGATAAATTCTTTTTAGAAACGAAATTGAGTGTATTAGCCGTATATAAGTGATTTATTCTGATACCCCCCGTCAGCTGGTCGGCGAGAATAATGTCAATATTGAACCGGTCCGCGAAGAAAGGTTTTGAACCCCTGAGGAGCCTTGTTTGGATAATCCTGTGATAGGAAGGCTGCATACATCCTATTTAAAGCGGTGTATTCTTGGCCTCTGATTAGGTTAGCTCAACTCAACAGCATTCAGAACCACGAAGGTAACTAGTAATACGGAAGCTATCTTCGGGAGAGTAGCAAAGTTTATAAAAATATAGTACAACCATATTGTTAAGGCGCTATATTCTTCTAAGAGCAGTCATTTGCAATCCTCTAAGGAGGAACATCGCTTCATTGAACGAAAGGGGGAAGAAAGGAAGGAGAGAAACAACGGGAAAGAAATCAGAAAAAGACATTTGAAGGCAGAATAAGTATGAACGAAAGAAGAACATTCGAAGAAACAAGGGAAGAGGGAAGGAAGATTTCAAAAAAAAAAAAAAAGACGAGGCAGATAAAAGAGAAAAATAAAACATTGAAAGATAATGAATTAGGAAGAGATTTTAATGGAGTAAAAGAAAATGGAAAGAAATTATAAAAGAAAGAAAATAAAGAGGAAGAAAGAGACAAAAAGCATTCGGAGACGGAAGGAAAGGAAGGAAGAAAGAAAGACAGAAAGAAAGAAAGAAAGAAAAATAAATGAACAAAGAAAGAAAGAAAGAAGGTTAGTCACTCAATAGAAACCATCGTATGAACAATGTTTTTTGTCAGAATGCCGAGTTCGGGATGATCAATATAACAAAAATTGGAAAAGGGGTTGATCAATAGATAAGTTACTATTTTTGCCTTTTATGAGGGGGTGAACATTACTGAAGTCCAATGTTTCAAAAAATAAGCTATTATGCTACCAGGCATACGAGACCAATTTAGGATAAACTTGCATTGTACCCCCTGCTCACGCTAATAAATTATTAGGAGTCACCCTACACACATTCACATAATAGGGAGTAAATGTCTAAATTTTCAGTCCTCTAACTCTATTGGTTTGGTCTGTACGTGCAATAGATAGCCGGACACACAGACAGACAGACAGACAGACAAACGGGCAGACAGACAAAATTGAACACTGAACAAACCTATCTTCATAGTTTTTGTTGGAGTTTTACTTGACAGTTTTTAAACAAAAGAAAGAAAGAAAGAAAGAAAGAAAGAAAGAAAGAAAGAAAGAGTATTTAGAGACAGAAAGAAAGAAAAAACATTTTTAAAATGGAGAGAATTAAGACTGTATGAAAAGAAAAAGAAAGAGCATTCAGAGACAGAAAGAATGAAAAGAAAGAAAGAGAGAAAGAAAGAAAGAAAGAAAAAAAGACAGAAAGACAGAAAGAAAAAGAACATCAAGATGAAGAGAAAAAGGAAGAAGAAAAAAGAAATAACATTTAGAGACGACTAAAACGGAAAGAAAGAAAGAAAGAAAGAAAGAAAGGAAGAAAAAAAAAGGAAGAACATTCAGAGATGGGAAGAAAGAATGATAGAAAAAGAAAAAGAATTTAGAAATTGGAAGAAAAAGAAAAAACATTTACGGATGAGAAAAGCAAGAACAAAGAAAGAAAAAAGAAGAAGGAGCAGTAATAAACTGAGAAAAGAAAAATGACCAAGCATTAAGAATGGGTAAGAAAGAGAAGAAGGAAAATGCAAAGACTGGAACAAGGGAACAGAAAGACCATTTAAAGAAAAGAAGATAAACTAAATCAGGCAAAAGAAAGAAACGATAAAGAAAGAAACGATAAAGGAAGAAGTTTGAAAGATAATTGAAAGAAAGGATAGAAAATCGATACAAACAAAAAGAAAACTATCAACATTATCTTGATTGAACCTTGATTTTTTGACCATGCCATTTAGAAATCAATAATTTTAGTGAATAAATAAAAACTAAACAAAACGATATTTCCACCATTTATTTTATTTCATTTTATTTTTTCACCGAAAACCCCAAGTGCTTCGTTAGTTCCTGCAACAAAACGACCAAGGAAATTGTGAAGTTTTTTTGTGTTTTTTTTTATCTCTCCCCAGGCCATAAGACAAAACGTCGAATATCTGGAAGAGAACTCTCTAATGGTTTCGTTTTTATTTAGTTCCGAAGTTTTGTGACCAGAGTTGTGATTGCAAATCGAGTTTTAGAACACGCTTACATAGCTACGAGACTGTCAGTTGGATTAGCAAATTTTATAAGAAAGAAATTGTTAGTAAAATGTACAGGTTGCATCAAAATAATGTTAACGCTTTTCCGCCTCAGAAAAATGGATACGTAATTCTTTTGGTAACTGATTCTCTGATTCTTGCCTGGGGTTTAATTAAATCCTTCCATAAGAAAGAACAAATATTAATTTGCTTTGTTCTATAGTATTAATATTATTTTGAAACATCCTGTATACATTGTGATTGTTCTATTGGTGCTAAATAAATGTATTCCTATGAGTAGCTTGACAAAGAGAATTCAAGGTTTGCCACGGAGTACAGAGACTTTAATTAAGTAGCAGAGACAAATCAGGCTATGATTGATAACGCCAACGATAATGATGCCGTTCAAAATTGAAATTAAAAACTGGTTTGGTTAGTCACTCAATAGAAACCGTCAGATGATCAACGTCTTTTGGCAGCATGTCATGTTTGGATAATGTTAGAATAAGGGATAATCAACAGATACCCTACCTTTATCGCCTTTTCTCGATTCGCTAAAAGGTTGCAATTTTCAAAAATCAAACATGCACTAACAAGTAATCAGTTAAGTATCAATTCACATCGTGAATTGAAACCCTGTCACTAAAAATCCATCTCGGGGGGATTTGGAAAAAAAAAAAAAACAAGGCAAAAAAATGTTTTTTTCATAGATATAATAAAGAATAAATATTGAAAGTTTCAGCCACCTAGCTCAATTAGTGTGGCTTGTACGTATGACACATACATAGATAGCCAGCCGGCCAGCCTGGCTACATTAGAAGCCGAATAAACCTATGTTGATGCACATTCAGAGATTTTTTAGCTGTTTTTGACACTTTAGCAGTTGAAAAAGTTTGAATTTTTCATCTTTTGTTGCTAAATATTTCATGTCTGTCTCCCAGCAAGAATTTACTGCGTGGATTAGATGGCACACAGACCCATCCAACACTAGATTTGTTTGTTTTTATGGTCAGTCAAAGTCAAAGTCAGGTCGAGGTAGCGGGGGGGGGTAGGGGTTGTTTTGTTTTTTAGAGTTTGTTTGTTTGTTTTTGTTTTTTGGGGTTTTTTTTAAATTTTTGGTCAGTTTCCTTAGGGCAGTTTTAGTTGACAGTTTCTAACACGTCTTTATTGAAACGATTGGAATCTAACCTAAATTCAAAGAGACTGAAGTTATGTCTTTGAAACAGAACATCAAGATTTATTCATTATGATCAGTGATTGGCCCCTGTCAAGGTTTACAATGTCTGCAACAGCCAACTATTTAGTTGAGTCTAGGTGCCCAAGAACCTATCACCCAGACAGCGCTTCCCTGTGACATTAAGAAAAGTAGGGATAGCCCAACATCAGCACGGCAACACCCGAGGGGAGTGGTCAATTTCTGGATGACCAAACATGTGTCTTGGGGTCGCTTGCTGAGTTGTGTTCCATTGATCCTAATGCAGAGACTGATATATATTATGATATCTGACAAGGAGATAGAAAACAGGTGAACTGGATTCATGCCTTTCCTAAAGAGAACTGGGCGCAGTCAGTGTTTATTATCGCGACGCTATCTTGCGTCTTCATAGATGGTCATGTATTGTGCTTCATCATTGTCATCATCATCATCTTCAGCAGCAGCAGCAGCTTTTTGATTGATCCTCCTCAACAGACTTTGCGAAAGGTTTATCATATCTCTCGACTGTGGGGATAACGGTGCTAATTACATACTGAACCTGTATAAATCGTTACCCCATCTTATTTTTTGCCGACCACAATTTCCCATTTGAACTCTTCGGATCCACTTTTTGGATCCTGATGTTCAGTAGTCGTCTGACATTCTTGCAACATGTCCTGCTCATCGCCATTTGAGCAAATAGATACCATGATATCTCTGGCCCCTTTAATTTTCTAATATATTCCACTATCATTATACTTAACTGTACTGTTATCTACTTATAAAACGAACAGTAAAATTTTCTTGGTTTTCTGTTCATGACAATGGACTTTTCCACTCTAAGGTAACAATTTTGTCGATGAATATTTTTCCTCCGCATCATTTTGAACAATAGGACCTTTGCCAGTAACGAGTTTTTTATATTTCATTTTTCTGAAAAATCATCTAATTGAATTGAATTCTATTCGAAAATGAAGGCAAGAAGCAAAAGTAGTTTTCAGCTTTCGTTTTGATGCAAACCATCTTAGAGGCAGCGCACACCCAAGTACTCTCCATTTTACACCCCAATCTCCAATAAATCTCTCACCACCGCAATCTCCAATGACATCACCAGACATATCATTCTCACCATTTTGGAGCCTTGGAACGCTTAGAAAAATTTTCAACATAAATTAATGATAATTTCTTCTTTGCTTTAAGCCATTTCAGCTTACAAAGGTTTTTTTCTTTCGGCTAGCAGAGAATCTTGTATAACTGTGTGTTTTTAACGGGGATTAACTAGCGATTCAATAATTCGACCACAATCTGAATTGTAATCTCTCATTTGAACATTCCTATCTTTTATCTTCTATCTGTTTCAGCGTTTATGAAAATATCTTCTTCCCTCGAAGTGAAAATAGGACTGATAAATTCCAAGTAGAAGGAAATAAAGCGCAAGCCATAGATTCGAAACAAAAGAGTAAGATTAAAAAATATAACTATTTTATTTGAAATGTTTTCGTTGGAATGGAGCGATAACCAAATTAGACATTTATTATTTCATGAGACTTCCGTGCATTAATAGTCTTAAAATGAAGAATTTACTTCTTTGTAGATCATGATATGAGACTGGGAGTTAAGAAGAAGAAGAAGAAAAGGGTGGATAAGAAGAAAAAAGGGATAAAGAAGGAGAGAAGAGGGAAAAAGGGAAGCAAGGGGAGCAAGGGGAGGGAGATATAGAAAGTAGGGACAGAAGAAAGAGAGAAGAATAAGAAAGAAGATAGGGAGGGAGGAAGAAAGCAAGAAAAAATGAGAGGAAGAAAGAAAGAGAAAATAGGTAAGCAGCAACGGGAGAAAAAAGGAGAAACGAAAGAAAAATGAAGAAACAAGAGGAAAAGAGAGAAAGGAAACGACAGATGGCAACGTGCGAGAAAGAAGAAGAAGAAGAAGAAGAAGAAGAAGAAGAAGAAGAAGAAGAAGAAGAAGAAGAAGAAAAAGAAAAAGAAAGTGGTGAGAAAAAAGCGATGAGGTAGCAATAGCAGCAACAGAAGAAAATGAAAAGGGAGAAAAAAAAAGAAAATGAAGAAGAAGAAAAAAAGAAGGGAAAGAGAAGAGAAATGAACGAAAGAAAAAAGAAGAGGCAAAAGATAAGGTGAGAAAGGAAGGAGCAACAGCAGAAGAAGAAGAAGAAAAAAGAAGAAGAAGGAGAATGACAATAAGCAGGCTAGAGAAAAGGCTTAGAGCTAAGGAAATCGGGAAAAAAGCAAAAAAAAAAAAAAAAAAGGCAAAAGGGGAATAGAAAGAAAATGGCGAAAGTTTTAAACAAATCTAATTCCGAAACACTTTATCAATTAAAATCGTCTTTTCAACATTGTCCAATATTTTTTTAGCCTCTTAAAAAATAACCACCACTTCCTTATCACCATCTTGTACCGATTTTCTTCTCCCAACTTTCACGATTCAATTTCTTCTTTTATTTTCATTTTAATGCCATTTCCCTATTATTTTCTTTAATTTTATCTCTTGGACACTTGAACAACATCGAACATGAAACCAAATGGAAAAAGAGATTCGACTTAGGAGATTAACAAAACCAGTTTCTTTTGATTAAAGTTCTTTTTTTTTTTTTTAATTCATTTCTATTTCTCTTCCATTTTAAGTACTTTTATTTTTTCTAAAGTCTTCAGCTCGTTTTTATATTCATTTAACATTTGTTGAATTAAGCCTTTTTTGTTGTATTCTTTGTAGGTTTAATATTTCTTATTTCAAGTTCTCTTTTTTATAGTATATTTTATTGGAATTTAATCCCACGCCTTCGTAAACATGCCAGGAGATATACACCCCTCCTCTTGTGTTAGCCTCGGGCTACAATAAGAATCGCTAGGTATAGCACGCGCATGAGACTGGAGAGGTGGGGTGTACGGTGAAGCATAAAAATCAGAGAATTGGATTCGACCAAATGCCTGCTTTAAAAGCAGTTGTGGCTGAGGTTGGGGGGGTTAGAGTGATATTGGACTCCCGTGTTCAATGAGATGTCTATATTTACTTGAATGATAGGAACATTAATCGTAGTGTAGCCTGCCCTATGGTTAACAATTTACTTTTTCATCTCCTGGCTATACGTTCGAGACACCTTGGCCTCTTACAAACCCATTCTTCGTTATCTTGCTTTCTTCTTTTTTTTTCCTAATTCGTACACACACTATACACTAGTAGACACACAAACTTTCCCTCATAGAATAGGGACTGGAGAGCCAGGTTCTAGATCTGGCCGTTGATGCCACAATCACGCCTTTGTCCAAAGAACAGGCATGATTATAGACCTTTCTCTCATTCTGGCCAATCGAGAATCAAGTTCATTAATTTACAGCAAGCATATTATAAGCAAAAATTTGCTGCGAGAAAGGTTTGATAAAAACACATCATAATTTGATATCTATCCTCAAATTATTCTTTTCCCACCGTCGGATTTATTTGTTATCTTCATTCAGAAAACGTCTAACATTAAGTAGAATGATTAAGAAGTGATTGAGTAATAATAGAAGTGCTGGAAGCTTGCGCATCTTTATTCGGTTAAAGTAGTCGCAGCTGTGGGTCCGATTGCACCTCCCTGCAAATCGTTAAATTTGCGACCCTCACAAAAGTAAGGGTTTTAAACCGAAGGTCTGATTGTACCCCAAGAGCTCCGGTAGCCCCTGCAGTTACTACATCTGCAAGCCCGACGCATTACTTATGGTGCAGTCGATATTAAAGATAAATTCGTGATTATTGTCTCTCATTTTCACCAATGGTCAGAATGCGTTTAGATGGAATCGAGGAGGCACATTTTGTGTTATACCCTAATTTGACCTTTCTTACACTAACGACGGTTTTAATTTCGAAATAACTTTTGAAAAGCTCAACCAATTTTAACAAAATTTATGTTATCTGGTAGATACCTTCATCGCAAGAATACTTTTTCTCACAATTAAACCGAATCATGAAAAATGCTCTGAAAAACGCTGTATACAAGTGATAGGGAATTCGTACTTCGGATTTGATAAGCCGTAATGTACGATTAAAATCACCAAACCAGATTACACGTGAATTTTCAGACATGTTTTTTTCTGACAAGGTGAATGTTTGTTTTTTTCTCAAAAGAATCATCAAAATGAATGAAGGGAAATTATGATGGTTTTGTTCGATTAATTCATTGATATCACGAGATATGTAAAAGCTCGAACATGCTCATTTTGAAACCTGAACAATACATTTTTATAGGCACACACCTACACAAACGTACATATACATACAATTAGAGTGCATATGTTTATTACTACCACCAACTTAAATGCCCCCCATTTATATATATATATATATATATATATATATATATATATATATATATATATATATATATATATATATATATATGTATGTATGTATATATCATCAAATATAAGGAAAACGAGCTCTGAATATTGAGGGGGGTATTAAATACTTCTTTCCTTATATTCAATTAATTGTATTAGTTCTATTCACTTTGTAGAATATTGAGAATTTTGATTAAATATCATCAACAAGAGATAAAAAATTCTGCCTTATTTTTGCAATTATTAAGAATATCATATATATATATATATATATATATATATATATATATATATATATATATATATGTGTGTGTGTATATATGTATGTATATATATATATAGAGAGAGAGAGAGAAAGGGGGGCGCAAGCTGCTTATTGTGATCACTTTTTGACTTTTTCTTAATATTTTCTTTTTAATTTGTGTTTGGGGCCAACAGATTTTTGTAACAATAATCATTTGATTACATTATCTGTGATGATATTGAACGATATTCTATCCATCTCTCTTCCCCCTCACTCTCTTTCAGTCATTCTCTATGCACACAATCGTACACACATACATAGATACACACATACACATGCATAACATTTTTAATGAATTTTCTCGATTCACGATAACCTTGAAGATAGTCACAGATACATGTGTGCACATAGATTTGTATTCTTAAATTGTGCATCTAGAAAGCATCACACAAGCAATCGTACACACGTGCGTACTTCCTGGAGCCCAGGGGCGCACCTAACCTTGTACGCCGATTGAGACACATGTACTCCGATCACTTGACATGACTCAAGTGTGAAGAGAAAAACGGCGGTACATGGAAAACCACATTCGGAAAATGTTCGAACATATTAAACAAAGATTTAATTGAACATAGAAAAATACTACAAGTGCATGAGAAGTGGAAGATAAGGCTTTTTTTTTACCTCTATGTTTTTTGCCCACGTTAATTTTCAATTCCTTCTTCTTCTTCTTTAATATATGCTGTTACAATTCTATGATTTTTTTTGTCTTCTTGCAAAGATATCCGAACCTGATAAAGAGATATTGGTACATTTATTTGGAATTTCCTTGTATTCCAGGAACGTACACTTGTTCATCTTTAATTCAAACCACCCCTACTATTCTTGGAACCCTACAGATATCAGATGACTTGGTTTTCAGAAGTGGTTAAAAAAAAACAATGAGGAATCTGTGCTGTTAGTGCAGAAACTGAAAATTGAAAAATGGGGAACCAGGTTCGAAACTTAGCTGATGATGCTACTTTCACGTTCGTGTCTCATGGATTGGCATGCTTCTGAGCTTTCGCTAATTATGAGCTATTGCTAATCATTTCCAGCATGGTCTCGTCATCAACATGTTACCACGAACTTGAATAATAAAAAAAAAAGTACTAGTGAGTTATGCTGGGTAAGACCTCTTTACTATAATATACTTGGGCACTACAAGCTTTGTTTCAGGTCTTCACTGATTATGTTCATTTATTCAATTACACAAGCTCAGTTTTCATCAAATGTTACATCCTTGTTTTGTTTAAACTAAATTGCATTCTTGGTAATAGAGCGACGTAAATTACGCGGTTTCTGTTCGGAAAGAAGTAAAATATCTCTAATATATTTCAAGTTCATGCAATTTTATTAATTTCAGAAGAATGAAATTTGGGTCCCCGAAAGCGTTAAAGTACCTTCATTTATAAATGTATCTACCACACACACACATACACACATACTTATACAGATATGCGCGCGCAAGCGAACACCTACAAACCCATATAGATGGAGAGATAGATGTTCACGAGGCTTATTTCAATCTGATACAAGGCTAATATAAGCTCAGGGTTTGCGTTGAAGCGATACTTGACAGGCTTGTCAAGCAACTAATTGTCTTGTATCTGTCAATTGAATGCAGCCAAAAGTAACGTATTTGTAGGAGGGTGAATTCAAGCAAGAAAGTTAGCCCTCAGTGAAATAAATGTCATGTTCAACTAACACGTTGGGGACAGAGAAATAACGATCGAAATCGAAAATGCCGAGCTAAAAATGAAGACCAAAATATCTACCGAGGACAGCGAGTCTCCATGAAGTCATCAAAAGAGGTAAAAATAAAGCGGATGATTAGGCGAGGTTGGCAAGCTTTCCGTAGAGTAAGCTCTACTTCCACAGAATACAAGATGACGTGACGAACTAGATAAATTCAGAAAATACTGGCTCCGCGATACCCATGATACAGAGGTCAAGCGAATCTTGGGGGAAAGTCCTTGTCCAACGACAGACGTTATAAGGCTGTAGCTGCTGCTGATGATAATGACGACTTCCCTAAGTGTTCATGCAAACATTTTTTTTCTCATAAAAAAAGTACAAATGACGAGACAATTTGACAGTGCACGGAGAGGCGAATACCCAAAGATATTGGCATCAAGTGATGTATGGATTTCATCTAAAGCTGTTTATAAGCAACTACAATGCACAGATTTTTAATAGTTTCTATGATGTCACGGACACCCATTTTCTTCCTAATATACCGTGCTGTCTTGTGGTCTCTCCATGTAAGGTTGAGCTTGATTTTCTCATGCGCACACTACATGTTTCTCAGTTTGTAGGTCTGTCTCTTGATTAGGTTCCATGTTTCAGTTCCATAAGTGATTATTGGGGAAAATACATTGGTTGTATACTATTCTTATCAGGATTATTGGGATCATCTGGTTTTTGAAGGTTGAGCTTGCTCTACCAGTGACTTGCCATCCCAAAGTGATTCTTCGCTTGATTTCCTCCTCTTTTGAAGGTCTCAAGGAGATTCGTTTTCCTATATAGATGTAGTGGTCTACCTTGCCGAGTTTTGCATCTTCTATCTTGACAGTTATGTTCTTATTCTCAAGATGATTGTTGCACATGATTTTTGCTTTACTGAAGTTCACGTGGAACTGAAATGGCAATGAGCAGGCTATGTTGCAAGAACGGCTGACAATCAATGGACATCACTACTCACAACATGGATCCCCAGAGATCACATGAGAAACCGAGGACGACAGAACACAAGATGGAGAGATGAACCAGACAGATTTAGAAAATACTGACTCCGCGAGCCCCATGATAGAGAAATGTGGCAAATCCTGGGGAAGGTCTATGTCCAACGACGGACGTTAAAAGAATGATGATGATGATGATGATGATGATGATGATGATGATGTATAGAGTATGTTTGACAGAGTTTCGAACGGTCCAGACTGTTGAAGCGGCTGAGTTCAATATTAGATGGACAGAATGATTTGCTGTGTTCCAGTAAGATTCCACTATCATGATGTCGATATATCAACGCATTTGTATCATTTGGATTACTTAGAATAATTAAGATTTTCGCATATTCCGCGTCGCTCTTCGGGGCCGCCACGCCCTACACTTTGGGAACCTCTACGTTGGTATATCAATAAGTTTGTAGCGTACTGATGGCAGAAGCAGATAGAAAGGCAGCGTGGTGTCAAAAATAATATATTCTCGTGATTAGGAATTGTAAGATGGCCTGAGGCTGTTAATGTCATTCACACATCTCCCCAGAAATTTGATTGCCTTAATTACCGCGATCCAGACATTTATTCTGTTGGCTTCATTCAAGAAGGGCAACAGTTATTTTCTGTAGTTTTTGTGTCTTTGTGATTGAAGCGTCATTTTTATTTTTTTTCTAGATAAAGGTTCTTTTAAAGGTTGATAAACCGTTTAATGGTTCCCACCCTCCGAAAATATCATCTCGTGGGATTTATTTGTGTCCCACTAAGCGTGCACGTGTGTATAATGTATACACATAGATAGATACATGCCATCACCATTCTCAACAGTAATCTTTAAAAAATGAGCTTTACATAAAAAGAACAAAACAATTTATAAACACAATCAGTGTGTGCAAAAAGTATCCGATACGTTTCAAAATGCGCTTCTTTTTTTATATACACGTTTAACATTGATAGAATTTGGAACAAATAGTTATGATTTTTGTACATGACTGTTCAGTGTTTAATCATGTTTTAAAAAAATTTTTTCAAGGTTTTGTATTTCTCAATGTTTGGTCCTGATTCTGTCAATCTTTTTAGCTGAATATGTATGTGTATGTATGTGTATGCATGTGTATGTATGTGTCTGTATGTATGTGTACTCGTGCGTTTATAGTCGAAATGCGACCCGAACGTTCAGCAAAGAAACAAATCTTAGAGACATTTATAGGGACCGATTGTCATGGTCAGGAGACTCATTTTATTCCCGAAACAGTACGGCTTTTGGAGTGATCACCTTCAGCTGTAATGAGTACTTATGTTCTGATTACTTCCGATTTCTCCTGAATAAGATCGATGACAGGGCACGTATGACATCAGGATGCTTTTTTGGAAAACAAAAAGCCAGTAGAGATAGTGTGATAGTTCGGGGACTTCACTGCAGGGGAACAACGGGTCATCAGTGAATATTTACCTCATACGATCTCTGAAATAGTTTAATTGAATGGATTTGACACGCACACCATATTCTATCCCTCCATGGTACCAAATTCAAATTTAAAAAAATCTCCAATCACGTGCTTTAGGACTATGACCACCTTGCATACCTTCGTGGATGCAAATAGACCGTTCAGTACAAGAATCTTTTTTTTTTGTCTTAGCAAGAAATAGCATGGAATCAATTATTAATTTCAGTAATGTTTCGACCATTCAGTTATTAATTTACTGACTTATTTACTTACCGTAATAAAACAAGTGAGCTCGAACTATAATTCTTTCCGAGAAAATGAATCGCCCGCATTCACATTCGTGCTGTTCCAAGTGATGATCGATAAAGTGGAAAGCGGCAATGTCATACGTTCATACGATTCGGAGTAATGCAGGAAGACAATATTAAAGGCTTGGGTGAAATCGCTTGGAAGCATGTTATTGTTATTTAATTACCGTAAAGAATTTTATTGTTATGTAATTATTGTAAGTGCTACAACATTGCGAGATTATCCAGAGAGGGCAATTGATAAAATGTTTAATCAAGCTACGGACTTACCACGGCATACTTTCTTTTGGCTTAATGTTCAATGTTAATTCGTTCGTTTCTTGTTGCTCGCAGCCAGGCTACATGGAGGCTTAAGGGGTTGGGGGAAAGTGTCTTTTGTTTGCGTTATTGAGTCTATTGCAGAGATTGGTCCTCTCGTCGGATGATTAACAAGATCGTCACGGTAGGCCTCTCTATATGATTGCCACCTTTTCAAACACTTTTGGAAAATATACAACTGAGAAGCATTTGGAATTATGATTCTCAATTGTAATCTTTAAAAAAGTGATTGTAGTAGATCAAGCAATCAGATTATATACACATGGACACATACAATATATATATATATATATATATATATATATATATATATATATGTATATATTTCTCGATTTGTAAGAAAATAACCGAGAACGTATATATATATATATATATATATATATATATATTTCTCGATTAGTAAGAAAATAACAAAGAACGTATATATATATATATATATATATATATATATATATATATATATATATATATATGTGTGTGTAATTAATAATTGTGCTATCCACAGACAGCTATTTCTTTGTATTACAACTCCTCAGTGTGGCTATAGACTACCCAGAATCCCTAGGTAAGGTCGAAACCTTCGCTTCAGACCAAGAGGGATTTGCTTTACTTCTGCCTTACGCTGAACTGCAAAGTCAGTTGGACTGAATTAAGCGATATATTTACTCACGCCTAATTCCCCATCTACCGAAGGGCTTCATAATGGAATTTGAAGATCATTGCATAGCAGCTTTTAATAGACCAATGCCCTGTCTAAGAGTGCTCAACTCTGGAGAAAGGAGCGTTTATACAATATCCGACAATATTGTAATGGTATTTAAATCATGTTCATAATACTTACATGTTTCGTCTTCTGGCTCGGGCAACGTGGTAATTGTAAATGAAACAGCAATGAAAACTTAACATTTCAAATATGGCGGAAAAACATGTGTATATATTAATGTATGCACAAGTTATCTTAGAGACACACAAAAATATCTGAAAAGTACATTCAATTTTCATGGAAATTCATTAACGCATATGTTGTCTGTCAGTAAAATCATGGCGCAGGTGAAACTTTTGATAAATTCTCTTTTGTATGTGATACAAATAGAAGATCTTTTAAAAATAAGTTTCTAATCGGAAGGTTAGATTATTCTACAATTGTTTCCTCCACTATAATTGATCATATTTGTCAAGGCTATTTTAAAAGAGCGTAAATCAATGTTTAAAGAAGTTTTGTGCAAAATCTATGCAACATGAATAGTTGAAGATCGAGCTCAGCATCACGTGGAAGGATCACAAAACAGTACATCATATTAGAAAACAAATAGGGGTCAGAGATGTCATGAAAACGCAATGTCAATGGGCCGGTCATATTACTAAAAAGTCAAACAGCCATTGAACATCACGACTAACAACGTGGGTCTCCGGATATCAATTATGAAACGGTGGCTGACGAATAAAAAAATATGATGTGACGTATTAGACAAGATAGAAAAAAAAGTATTAGTTCCTCAACACTCATGAGGAAGTGGTTCGGCGAATCTTGGGGAAGATCTATGTCCATCGCCGGACGCTAAAATGTGAACAATGACATCCTACCTAGAGAAGTTATTAAATATCTTCTGTACACAAGGATTTCATAAATGGCCTGTTTATACTTGTTGGCAGGGGTATCTCAAATAAAACCCTCATCGGGTGATGAGCCTGAAGTCAAACATTGTTTTCAGGACCAAAGCATCATTCGTACTAACTCAGAGCGTTCCAGCAGTACCCCGTAATAGCACCAGGCTTTTTAGTTCTCTGTCATATTGCAAGAATACAAGATCCAGCCTGATCTAGTTCGATGATAGGAGTTTAGTCACGAGATGACGTCTAAAATCTGATGTTTGACAACAGAATTGGTATTAGGTTCATGGCATTATATAGAAATATATACTCTAGAAAGCTTTAGATTTTTAAACACTAGATGTAAATTGAAAAAAATCCAAAAAATTATAACATTTCAGTAAACTACTTGCCAATAACTGTTAATGTAATTTTCTTGAGTTTTTTTAAAGCATTAAACAGAATTTGATCTCATGGTACTATGCGTGAACTTGTTAGAATCATCAATTGTTTACCATGTAACCGTTTCGGGGATTCAAAAACAAAACAGTTATATTATCATGGCTATATATGTAGCAGTGTTAATCAAGCATCATCTCCCCTCCAGGAATAATTTTAATACATAGGTTATTCCACGGAGTCTGCTATTTTATATGGGATGTTATAATGTATTTCATATGGCTGTTATTTTATATTACACATCATTCAATTTTGGGGAACACACATACACACACATATACACACATTATTAATGCAGTTAATTTGTTCCCAAATTGCCTGCACAGTTCAAAACTGCACTGTTCGAAGTATGATTTATTGTGTTATTTTTCAGCTTATACTCCGTTACATTTATTTGCACAGCAATACATTTAAAGAGATTGAGAAGATTGAATATCAATCTTCTTTTATATCGACAATAATGCCATGTTTTTTATTCATCATTTATGTTTGCATTGTTTTATTTTACGGATAAGTAAATCATAAAACTGATTAGATTTTGAGATACAACTGTAAAGAGTATGCGCACAAAAATTATCATTAACACGCATGCGCGAACATAAGCGGTTGGTTTGTTTAGTACTTAACCGGATGCATAGTTAGATGCTGTATTTTCAACTGAAATTTTCACTGTATAATTATTGATCCATGTCATTGATATTCTCCAGTGAATTAGGTGCATTGACAAGGAAAGAGATTTAGTTGAAAAATGACATACAGTACTGTCAAAATTGTTGTGCACTGTTTTTTTTTTTAAATAGGGTTTAGAAACGAAATAAGTTGATTTTGAAAACTGTGTTGCGTACATTTGACAGTCCTTTATTTGCTGTGTGAGATGAATGCTTTCTCTCATCATTAGACTGTTTACTTATTGATGTACTTATATATATATATATATATATATATGTGTGTGTGTGTGTGTGTGTGTAGTGTGATTAGATATGAAGATAAATTATTGAATTTATCTACCAAATATTAAAATTCCCATTACCGTATTTTTCGAGAAAAATGACAAGCATTACAGATGATCGGTAACTGAAAAGGATTTTCTGATAAAAGAAGTTGAAAACAAAAACACATTTTGGAAATAGCCCGGATCAATAAAAACGCTTTTCTATCTTAATTGAATCTTTCGACTTTGAAAATGTGTCTCTGGGTGCCTTGGTAAGCAGCAATCTATATTTTTCCACTTCTTTTGACGAAGTTGTTTCGAGTTTTCCCTTTCAAATAAATTGCTAAATTAACGATCCAGTGGCCGCATTTCATCAACAACGGTTCTGGTAGGACCAGTTGGAAAACAGACTTTGAGACGGATATTAGTATTTGTTTGCCTCCAGAGCCAGCAGCAGGGTTCCTGGCGCACCCAGAAAGCTGAAATTCGCGCTCTCCAAATTAGAGTATTATCCTATAATCTTATCGTTGGTCATAAGAATTTCCTTTACCGATTGTTTATCTTAATTTTACCTCAACAGAACTTTTTTTTATTTTTATATATTCTCTGGAAAATTTGACTTCATATCAAGGAATTTTCGCATTTCGACTTTCTTTATTCTGTTTGATTTATCAATTTTATGTTTTTCCCATTTTTACTAGCTCCTGCCACCGTGAGTAACTGACCACATCACCAACACCGAAAAGGCTGTCCTGTATTTGTTTCCCAACGAGGATAGATATGATGCTAGTACAGTTTAACGTGGGGTCCTATACGTGTCCGCGTGGGGAGAGGCAAAAACAGCCCATTCCTCGAGACCCGTGTAGTAACAGCACAGGAAAAGACCCAACTTCCCTTTTTGATGTGATTGGGAAATTTTAACCACGGAGGTCGAAAATTACACAATCGAAATTTCAGATCGTTATTCAGCAAATGATTATGTCAGGCTATGGACCTATTGATCTTCCTTTGCTTACATATTAGTTTATTCATTTCTCTCACCTCTCTCTCTCTCTCTCTCTCTCTCTCTCTATATATATATATATATATATATATATATATATATATATATATATATATATATATATGTTGTCATACTCCAGCACAACGTTTGGAGTTGTCATTCTCCAAAATAGAATTTGGAATTAACTTTTTCCTTACAGTAGGAAGAAGAACAATCCTCACCAAAACGAAGGAATGTAAAACCAGTACATAAATCCAAAATTCTCTTGCCGTGATTTGTACATACGATCAACTCACTGGTAGCATGCTGTTTAACTGACTGAACTAATTGACAAGTCTTAGATATTCAAGACAATCTATCGTAGAGATACAAATGGGCTTATTATACACTTATAAAAACATTTTTAAAAACAATAACTAAGAGACAAACCCGAAAACTGAGAAGCATGCAGAGTGCGCATGAGAGAATCATGCTCAACCTCACATGGAGAGATCACAAGACAGTACTATACATAAGAAAGAAAACGGGGGTCAGAGACATCATAGAATCCAATGAAAAATGGCAATGGGCTGGTCATGTTGTGAGAATGAAAGACAAGCTATGGACTTCACGACTAACAACATGGATCCCCAGAGACCACATGCGAAACCGAAGCCGAAAAAATACAATATAGAGAGATAAATTAGACAAGTTCAGGAAATATTGGCTCTGCAACGCCCATGATAGAGAAATGTGGCGGATTCTGGGGAAGGTCTATGTCCAACAACGGACGTTAAAAGACTGATGATGTATAAATATATATATATATATATATATATATATATATATATATATATATATATATATATATATATATATATATTTGTATTATTTATTATTTATCATATGCACAATACAAAAGTTGCTTTGATCATCTTCAGCTGGAATAGAAGTTTGAGTAGTGTTTGACCTGTCCAGTTCTCTGCAAGGCAGTGGTTAAACAACGGCCTCTGAATCTGGAGATGATGGTCTCAATCCCGCCAAGCGGCATTGGAGAGGATACCGAGTCTATAGCCACACAGAAGAGTCGTAATACGACGGAACAGCTCTCTGTTGATGACACAAATATTACACACACACACACACACACACACACACATATATATATATATATATATATATATATATATATATATATATATATATATATATATATATATATATATATAAATGTATAAAAATAAATATATAAATATATATGTATAAAACTGCATTTACACAAAAATGATGCGATTTTGATTTGCTTACCATGGCAGAGTTTCGGAAAATTGAAAACAATACTGTTGTTCCATCATGTTTTTCTGGCAGTTCGAATCAGATAACATTTCTTCTCAGATTATGATATTTTTATAATTTGGTTGTTAGTTTAGATTAATACAAAAATATCAGTACCTTTGGTTTCTGGAGACCGCCCAGAACCGTACATCTCTGAATACGCCAGTGTATAATCTAAATCTTTATAGCTATAAGAATAAAATATATATATATATATATATATATATATATATATATATATATATATATATATATATATATATATATATATATATATATATATCACAGTACTAATCAGGGTTGCAATATAATATAATAGGATATCTGATGCATGATGGCTTTTTCTTAGGTCATTTTAATCTTATAATTTGATTATTAGCTTCGATTATCATATATATATATATATATATATATATATATATATATATGTATGTGTGTGTGTGTGTGTGTGTGCGCGCGCGTGCACGTTTGTGATTGTGCGTGTGTGGCAGAGTGAGACAGAGACTAATAATAAAAGTTCTATTAGATTCCGCGTTCTATCGTTATTGATACTAAACCTCTTGTTACGGACACTGAGTCCGAACTCCGGTTCGCGTGACCTTTCCGGAAAGGGTCCGACATTTTATGCAGCTTCTGTTCCCCTCCCAGAGAACTTTGTCTCTCACAAAACATGACAGGCATCAATAATACCATCAAGAAATATGCAAATGGCATTTTGTAACCTTTATTACATGTGCTTGTTCGTTTTTTTTTTGTTTTTTTTGTTTTTGTTTTTTGGATACTGTCTGTATTTCCTTTTTTTTCTCTCATTCGTTTCCTACCTGTCAGAAATCCAATAATCTGATTCTTTCACACTGTAGCTGAGCAATCTCTGGAAGCCTTCTTTTTTTTTTCAACGCACTCAGTGGCCAGGTACTGACTCGAAACCGCACTATCTCGCCCAAAATAATTTTGATTCCGACACGAAGAATGACGTATGAGGAGTTAGCTTTGCGTTGACGTTCATCACGAGATGTGCTTTTTTTTTAACTCAGACTTTTGGCTCGCAACCAGTCCAGCCAGAGCAGTAACAGGGTTCGGGCTGGAGGCATTTTGGTTGCATTTTTAACAGCAGTGTAGAGAGCGATCTCCTTCTCAGGAATAATAACGGTATGGATACTGGAGGCTCTCCACATGACCCCAAGCTACTAACGACACCTGATATTCTCAGACAGCCGCTGATCTTTACACGGTTATACGTTGCTTAACTTTGATGATCATACGAGAGTTGATGTATCCGACGAGATTTGACCATGATCTTACCATTTTAAGATCTACGTTTACTGATCTAATTATTTGTACATTGATATTCAGAACAGCCAAATAGAGAGACATAAACAGACTCCATCATTTTAATCGAATCTTTAGTAAAAATATAGTCATTGACAACTTCTCATTCTGCTACAAACAGGAAAAGGAATAACTGCAGTAACTTCACAATGCCTCATACTCCAGGGGCTCAACGACTGAAGAATTTCGAAAAGGGGCGTATCGTTGGCCAATCCAGAGGCTGCTGTGCCAGCATTAAAGAAGCACAACGCTGGGAATTCCTCTAATGAACAACATAATCGTGCATTTCACTAAGGACGACAAACCCTTTTGTTTCATTCAGGTTGAAATTGAAATATATATATATATATATATCCATTACAAGGTGACAACGCATATGGAGGATTAAATCGAAAGAACAACAGTATTGTACATTAATCTTATGGATAGACACTTCCTACATTAGTTACCGTTCAATAGAAAGAGCATGCGACTATTGAAATGGTGGACCAACCGCAAGCACTTTAACACTGTCATCTTTGCTCGACTTCATTGCTTGATTTTCCCATATAGGCGAATAATGAAAAAAGATTTTGCAAACTGTGAGCCAGAATACCAGTTATATTATACGGCTTGATAAAATCAATATCATTGAACGCTTCATTTTACTAAACCGATGTCCTTCGTGATACAGATCTCTAAATACAACTCGTACTTCTTCAGTTTTGGTTCTGAGATTTCACTTTATTTGGGAAGTAGAGGAGTAGAGAATCAAAGTTTGAACAAGGGATGAGGTTTCCTTTTCGGTCAAATAAGAGACTCCTTTCGTCTGACCACTTTTTTAAGACATTGGAATGTAGGAAAACAGGACTCGAACGAGCTCTTCTCAATTCTCGTTTTTTCTCCTGTTTCTACAGGCTTGTCGCTTCATATACGTTTTATGGTAATCCTGATGTATTCTAAATGATGCATACAGATTACGTGCTTTATTTTCATTCGACCACGTGTAAAACTGACGTGTTGTTTTGAACGCAATCCATTGCCCCTCTGTAATCAAGCTGATCATCCAAACTATTTTGAACAAGTATTGGTTGGGGAACTGCTTGGCTTAGAATTATGTAAATACCACTTGTAAACCTCTGTCAAATGGGTTGGAACTTTGGTTACGGTATGGGAAATTGTTTGGAAGCATTGGTTGCTCAAAGCTTCATGAGTGCACGGAGAAAATTAATTCCGAAAAATACATATCCATTCTGCAATAGGGATTTCTTTCAATATTCATTGACGTGTATCTCGACAAATCAACGCCTTTTCATGGAATACTGAGCTCTTTATCAGACAGCAAGGGAGAGAAGAAAATAGAGAAATTGGCAGATTTGCAAATGACTTTCATACCCATCAGTCTCCTGCACGAATCATATTAGGCATGTAGCGAAAGAAGGATGATTTCCAGAAGAAAAAAAAAAACTTCTGCAAAAGGTTTGCTTCGTTTTTTGTTTGAAGCCTCGTTGAATAACCAACCAGAGAATGAATATGATTATTATAGGACTGGTTAATCAATAGAAGCCGTCACTTGACAGCCCTCTTTTGACTGCAAGCCTTGTTTGGAGTGATCAATTGAAAACTTTTTTAAAAGGGGTGATCAATGAATGAGTTACTTTTCTCACATTTTGTTGGTCAGTGATCGCTGATGTCTGAATTTTCGGAAAGCAGGTGTGAATGCAACCAGACGCCACTTGGAGATCAGTTTAGTAAAAACTTACATTGCAAATAGAATCCACCACTATAAACCTATTCATAGGAGGTTTTAAAAAACGTAACGTTGCTTTTTCAGACATAAGGAGTAATTGCTTAAATTTTCAGCCCTCTAGCTCCATGGCCTGTATACTTGATACATATATGCATACACAACTACCCAGCCAACTGACAAGCCAGACAGACAGACCAGATAGAAAACTAAAGAAACCTACAATGACAGTTTTGGTTGACGGCATCTAATAACTAATAAATATATCTTATTACCATGTAATCATTCAATTATATGTATTACATTGATATGATTATTATGTAGATATATATTTTTATGGGTGTATTGTGTATGCGTCAGTGTTAGTGGGTGTCGGCCATTTCGTGTCTTTGATCACAGTTGCGTCATTGTCAATTACGGTGATGTAAAGGACACTCCTCGTCCAAATGCCACGAGAATTGGACTCAATTAACGGGTGCAGTGCTTGGACAGCGACTGCTGTCGGAAGGATATGAGCGTTTAATTACGTTCTGCACTGATCTGGACAATAACAAGCGAACTTGGCCGGACAACTGACCTTCCATAGGTATTTAGTTAAATTTAATACATGCATGGACGCCCCTAGAAGCACACTAACACACCACACCCACGTGCACACACACGTATGAGTATTTGTATACAGATACGCTCATTTGCTTGTAGCTACCAACAATTCTCCATATATATATATATATATATATATATATATACATATATGTAACTAAGCACGTATAGACTTTTATAATGACATCGAAATACACTCATCCTCATCATCATTAGCATCATCAATGGTACATACACTGTAGGACAAAGGTCTAACGTATCTCCTTCCATAATGTCGACTGCGATTGCGCTAACCTCTAGCATGTCTCACCGGCAAACATCTCTGTCTCATTCCTCAATCTTGTATCTATTCTTTTCGCACTGCGTTAGCTGTCCCTCGGGCGCCAATCAGTTAGCCTTTTGCTGCATCTGCTGTCATCGTTTCTTGCTAAATGTCCCGCTCAGGTCCATTTTTTTTAGCTTGATAATCTGTTTTGATATCCTTCACACATCTTTCAGTCCTCCTTTTGGTCTATTTTGATCTCTCTCTCTCTCTCTCTCTCTCTCTCTCTCAGGAATATCCCTAGTATGGTGCACTTCGATTTCATGTCGATTCTCAATTTGTTTTGTTGATTTCTATCTTTTGCATCCGTAAATCATAACTGGTATTATGCATCAATTGCATACTTTACAGTTCACCTTCATACAATAAATCAACTAATCGAAAAGTTATTCAATTAAAACACATCACTTTGTTTGAACCTTGTAGGTTGTAAGAAACCATTTGGCTCGGTATAAAATACAGTATTCAATGCAAAAACAACCAAAACTTGCTTTCATGTATATACATATACGTATACATACGTAGATATTCGTTTACACAATGTTCAGAGAAAGAAACTCTGATAATGAGTTTCCTGGCACGTTAACCATTGCTCCCCAGGTAGCTTTAAATAATACATTTAGGATCTTGTTTTGTACAATATATATATATATATATATATATATATATATATATGGAGATAGAGATAGAGACAGAGGGATAGAGAGTGTTTTGGTGTTGAAGCGGTTATCTTAGCCTTTGCATTGTATATATAAAATGGATATATATATCAGATAGAAATAGCCATAAATTGTGTTACATTATTTTGAGACTCTATTTGAAATGATCTCCTGTTATTACACAATGAATGTATCATTAGACCTAAATAACGTAAATAGAATAAGCACTCAGAGAAAATTAAGTTGTTTCCTGGGTCGTACTAGAGACTAAAAAAGTAGCCGCTTGTACATAACATTGCTCTAACCATTGAGCTTAACAGCTGCTGGTAATGCAAAGGCCCAGATAGCTGTTTCAACTCCTAATTTTCCATTCATTGTCCATATTTGCTCAATTTGTTTCTTTCAGTGCACACAATTCAACTAGGCCTTTACATTATCGAGCAATATAGGGGTGTTCGTGGAAAAAATAATTTCGTTGTGCTAACCTCAAAAAGAAAGAGTGTCTGCCTACCTTGAAGATAAATCCAAAGTTTTAACAGGGCTAGAACACTGAATGCTGGTGCTGGAAATATACAAGTCTTTTACCTACAATATCGGCTCCTCTTTTACTAATTTCCGCTCTCTCTCTCTCTCTCTCTCCTCTCTCTCTCTCTCTCCGTCTTCCTCGGCCTGTCTTTTTCTTTTTTCATTGACTCTTTCCTTTCATGTCCCAACTATAATGGTCTTCAAAAAAGCTCATCCGTCTCAGGCTTAATAAATCATTTCGTACATGTTTTCTTATGTGTGAGTGAAATTGCACTATTTTTTTTTTTTTTTTGCTCCGTAGAGTCGCAGCGAATCAGCAAAGCTTATAAATAGAAAATGATTAAGTAAACAACGGAGAGTCGGCGTTGAGCTACAACAGAAAATGTAAGTCATAAATAAACACTAATATTTGTCATTGTTAATCATATTTAGGTTCCCGATGGCCAGTCAAGCACAGGGGGAAGATGTAAGGAAAGATTGTGGTAATTCAAACATATAAACAAAGTCCCTGAAAAGTACATTTTCTTTGTGTTTTCCAACGCAGGATTCTTGAGTGATTCTTCTTCGTTTTGTTCCATTGTTACCTCTCATCTTTTCTGTTTTGTTTCTTTCAATTCTCTCTGTCCCTGTCTGTCTGTCAGTCTGTCCGTCTGTCTGTCTCTCCTCATTCATTTATTAATTCATTCTTGCTTTTTTTGTCTTTCTCATATTCACCCATTCATTCAATCATCCTCTCTTTCATTTCGTCAAATCATTTTTTTTTTTGCTTTCTCACTCCTTCGGATGTTTATTTGTGACTCTCTTTCTGTCTTTCCACTCTCTTTTTTTCTCCCGTTCTTTGCTCACTCTGTCTTTCTTTCTTCCTTTCTGTCTTTCTTCCATCAACCCTTTTTTTAAAAACTTCCTTCTTTTTTTAATTTTTTATGATTCTATCAATCTCCTTTCTCTTTCTCTCCGTCATTCTCTACCACTGAGGCTTGTTACTTACTTTTCATTCTTCTTCCAGGGTTTAGGCATTATTCATCTAAATTCCCATCTCTTTTCCTCAAGTCTTACTTTTTTTACAACCCATTCCCCTTAACACCTATCTTTTCTCATTCATCTTATCTCTCTCCTCTTTCTTCCCCACCCTTTTTCCTAACCAATCCCACAAAAGAGGAAATAGTTGATCACTTCACACGTTGTGTAGGAACAAGGAGAGATTTCTCACCTGCTTAAATTTGATGCCGAAACACATTCAGAAAAAACTGACACAGCACCTGCCGACAGGGGGCGCGTGGTAAAAGGAAATGGAACATTTAATGGCACAAGTGTCGGTGTCTCCTGGATGATTAGGTGAACTTTTGGCTGACATTTGTAACGTGTGGCATAAGGTCATGGGTTTCTGGTAATTTAGTTTCTGAGATAACAAAATACAAAAAATTTGACATTTGTTAGTTTTTAAAATTCAATTACATAATGAACAGTAGGTACATTTTATGAAATTGGAGTCAGCTGAATATTACGATGGATGTAACCAAGGATAGGCACGGGGGAGCTGCACCCCCCGGGCGCCATTAAGTGCGGCCTCCATCAGCTTTGTCGAAGACATTTTTTTTTATAAAAATTGAAAATTCACATGTGCGATTATAAATGAAGAATGATCCCAAGTTCAATATTTTATGTATAAATTTTCATTGGAATGATATGTTGTACCATGTACAATTATTAGTTTTTATTAGTATGTACCAAATCCGTTTCAAAGTGTGTCGCACGTGCAGCTTTTTACATAGACAATAGATTTCAAAGTACCTTTGATCAGGAAAAGGTTACAAACCTGGCCATGGACATGTATCAATTATCATTTCCTCGGATTGTTTCTCATATTTCTTGGTTAATTTATTTTGTTAACTAGTTAAACAATGTTTTTTTCAAATACCTATGTGTACATCTCAAATTTCTTTTTCTACAATTATCAGTGAATTAATGGACATTGTCATAATTGACTTGTTATGACCTTGCATCATACAAAAATTAGAAATATCCATCAATGTTTTATTCAGTGGAACAACAAACTGAACAAAGTCATTCAAACTGAAAAAAATTATGTTTTCACAAATACTGCCGTACTTGTCTATGTTAAAACATACCAATGAGTTTTATTAACCATGAGATATAGGCTGTGCCCAAATTATCTTGAAATAATTTCACGTTAACATTTGCTCAAGCCTTCATTCCTTGTACGACACGATATTTCTGCGCTTGCTGACAACTAAAAATTAGAGGGTTCATTGGTTATGCCTGTGGGGCAGGGTAATGAAAGTCAAAATCTGGAATGCCACATTCTTTTTACACTTCAACAAATTACATTAATTTCTTACTACCATAACGTGCATGATAGAGAGGTCTGGGTTTCTGACGAAAGGTCTATGGCCAAAGATAGACACTGAAAGGATGATAATTATGATATTTAGAATCTTCGTTAAAAATAACGGGTAGAGTATTTTTTTTATAATGTCAAAATTAGGAGTATATGTATGTGTATTGAAGAAGAATCACCAAGCACTTTTCAGACTATTGTTTCTTCTGTTGTTGATTGAATTCACTGGTGGCTATTTGATGATCAGATAGCATACTCCTTGGTATTTATTCAACATAGATCGTTGTGTTACAATATGAGGGCTGATGAGGACTGTTTAATTGATCGTTTCATTTCTATTCATCAATAATTTATTTCATTTTTGAAAAACACTTTTTGCATGGTTTTAAGTCAACAATACTTACATACTTGGTTAAAGAGTAACCCTTTCCAGGCGCCAAAAGGATTATAAAAATTTTGGAGAGAAATCATTCATTATTCATTAAGAGTGGTGGATTATTTTTTGTTTAAATCTAATTACTCGTGAAGTTGTCGTTAAAACGCAATATTTAAAATTAACCAAAATAGATTTTATCACTTGGATTTCGCTCATGAAGAGAATGATTACACAATATCGTCACGAAAGTGATTATATATATATATACATACATACATATATATATATATATATATATATATATATATATATATACATATACATATATACATATATATATATATATACATATATACATATATATATATACATATATATATATATATATATATATATATATATATATATTGTGT
>OY735217.1:10790528-10830528 GCA_963457665.1 Thysanoteuthis rhombus
AGGCTTTTTTTTTTTTTTTTTTGAAAATTTCTAGTTAGAACAGTCTTTAGTGTGAGGTTCAATTTGCAATGTAAGTTTATGCTAAATTGACCCTTGGTCCGTGTTTACCAGCGTTTACGCTTTTATCTATTCATTTTTTTTTTATTCGGGCTCTTTTTGGTGATCACTACCCAACATATTTCTTCATTGATCACCTGTAAAAAAAACAACACAAATAATCACCTCTAATACGAGATGCTGTCAAAAGACTTTGGTCCTACGATGGTTTCTATTGAGTGACTAACTAGACCTGTTCTGTCATCATTCATTGCTGGTCGGGTGACTTTTCTGTCGAATTTTTCTTTTCTTCGGTTTTTAACACGATGACATCATGTTTTTCCTTCCTATGACTTGTTTTCAGTCAAGCATATTTTCAACTTCATAACTTTTGTAGGTTTTTCTCACAAAAAATCAAATTGATGAAAATAGAATTGTATGTTTCACAGTTTTATTTTTATACAATATAAGTTCAAAACGCTTCTTCTATCATACTATATATGTAAAACAGAATATCTAAAGTATGTGATATAAACCTGTATATATGATCACTGTATGGGTGTGGATCAAAACCCATTCGACAATATTATATTGAAAAGACAATACGGAAAATTGAAGATGATGTTACAAATGAAAATTCTTTTTTCGATTTGACATGTTTCGATTCCGAACTAACTTCTTCAGAAATAAGCAAGTATACAAATGCGTGTTTTTGAATAACATACGAACAGTTGTTGGTAAAGAGCCGATAATTACACCGGCAGCTGTTCGGGGTCTATTTAAACACATCAATTTGTATACCCACTTATTTCTGAAGAAGTTAGCTAGCGCTAACGAAACATGTCAAATCGAATAAGGGATGTTCATTTAAACATCATTTTTGCCTCTCTGAATAGATTTTTTTTTCAGTATAAATGTGTGTAAGGAAAACAATAATAATGCATTTTCGTGGGACATGTTATTTTGTCTAAGGTACTGGACTGGCAACCAACTAAGCTGAGTTAACCTATTGTTTCGTTCGGCTTGCCAGTCATATAGGAAGTGTTGCTTAGTCTAGCATAATACCACATGTTGCTTACGGTATCTGATTTTCCTGAGCGGTCACCCATCAAAGTACTGATCAGGTTCGATGTTGTCTAATTTGATGATAGGATGGAAACCTGTGCTATCCGCATGATTTTAAGTATATTCTAGATATGTACTAAGCTTGGCCTAATCTGTCCCAAGGCCAGAGTAGTGAGACACATTCTGTGGATCATATTCACGATCCTAGTTAATTGTTCGGTGGGATAAGCCTTCTATCCAATATACAAATATAGGTTTTGCAGCAATCGGGTATTTAGATTGGGCAATTATGTTTTACAGTCACATAACCTTAGACAACCCTGTGACCTGTTGGGTCATCCTGAGGGAGAAATTAGCGCAAACTGATGTGATCATTATGCACCTGTTTTATTTTTTATGAACTTGCAAATAAGGGATATCATTCTATAACTAATTTGATAGATCTAAAATGGCAAATCGGTCATTATAAAATAGATAGGAGTATTGATCAAGTTGGATGTTCTTTAACTTCGGTGATTAAATGAGAACCAATGCTTTCAGAATGATTTTGCCTGTATGCCGAACGTTTCCATATCTTTGCTTATGGTTGAGATTTGGTGGTACAAAGTCGCTTACAGTACCTGGTGTTTCAAAGCAGTCACCCATCTGAGTACTAATCAGGTTCGACGCTGCTTAACTTCGGTTACAAGGTAGAAACTGGCACTCTCGGCATAGTTCGACTGTAAACTCGGTATTCACTATGCTTACCTTAGTCTATTAAAAACCCAGATGCAGCCAGTGTGGCTCAAACTCACTACAGAAGAGAAGTGGTTTTTGTAGTCTACCTCGTTAACCGTTACTTTAAATTGAGACGCCCAGTTGATGGTATTCACAGCGCTTAGTTTAGTCTAGCACGAGACTGCAAGTGTGTGGCATCCAGGGACGATATAACTCACTACTTCGTCGTAATATTTTGTTGAAATAGCTTGCTAACCGTTACGCCACAATGAGGCTCTCAATAGATATTTACTAAGCTTAGCACGGCAGTGTAGTGGTGCCCTCAGTGAAGATCGAACCCACTACACTTGCATACTGATCTGAAATGAGCTGGCTAACTATCAAACTTGGGTAAGTTCAATTGATTCTTTTCCCTGAATCAATTATTATAGGAAATATCGGTTTTTTGAGTTGTAGTACGGAAGATAATGTGTAAATAAATATATACAAAATAAATCTGATCAAAACATGACTCACCTGAAGCAGCAATCTTTTTCCGACAATCCCCTAAAGATAAAATGCCATCTCTTCAAAATACATTACGTTTAGCGGTTACAAATTCAGTAAAAGCACGAATTATGGCTTCCTTATTATTGAACCTTTTATTAGGGGTATGAAGGTCAGAATGCTTGAAAAATTGATAATATTTGCAAGAAATGTCAGGTGAATATGGAAAATGCTGCAAGACTTAATATCCAATTCTCTATTTTTGTTGCAAGTGGATCTTTTTAAAATTTCTTCAGTTTTTTTCATTCATTCATTGCTATTCCTCATTTCTTGCAATCTTTTTCCTTCATTTTTTCTTCATTTTTCTTTTCGTACATCCCACTCATTCTTTTCCCCCTTTTTCTCGCCTGCCACAAAACTGCTTAGAGTCACACGCGATCCGAAAAATTCCCATTTTGTTTTTTCGTTTTTTTCTGTACAGCAGTTTCCGTGTGTTCGCCCAAAGACTTGAATGTCAGAGATTTGGCAAAAAAATAAACCATGGAAAAATAACTAATAAATCTTATCCATCACATTTCCCCATGTTACGTGTTTGCTTTATAACATTTCTTCGTCTTATTCATCCGAATGAATATTTATCGACGCACAAATGTGTAGCTAGAGATTGGTACGATTTTGGGGCTAAAGTGCTTTTGCTCTTTTGAGGGGCCCCTCCAACATTTAGGGATATTTGTCCGTAGAAATGCAATAAGTGAACTCATTTTTATAAAGTCTCCTCGATTCTAGGACTAATGACCGTTTCAAATAGCTGCGTTTTTCTCCCTCCTCAGCCACTCAGAATTCATTTAATTGTTCTATTTATCGTTTAACACTTTCAGCACCCGAGACTAGAACAATGGGTATTCCCACAGAGACTAAAATGCATTGCTGAAAAGCAAGAATTTAAAAAGTGTACAGAAGATAAAATGAGGACAAGGTGCATTTTTTCAAAAGAGGCAACATATCGTTATTAATCTTGTTCAGTGCTTAACAGGTGAAGAAGCGAGAATACTGACCAATGTTCTTTGGAAATGAATGCTTCAATGTAGGTGCATATCTATTTAGATACTAAACACAGTCTTTATCACATCTGTACTACATCAATCACTCGATCAATTTATCCATTTACACCATGGTTGGAGTGGAGTTTGCAAGCATGGAAATTTTTCTTGGGATTGTTGCTTGTGAAATCCTAATTACGGAATTTCAACTGCAATTGTATACGGATGCGTTGAGTTGAATATTTTCACAGTAGCAAAAAATATTTTTTATACGAAAGGTAATTTAAACTCAGAATATCTTGAAAATTTAGCATGGAGCTAAAATTGCTATTGTTGCTGCCGGTGGTTGACCTAGAGGTCAGCATCTAGTCATAACACTTTTTTTAGTCGAAAGCGCCCGACTGGGCCCCTTGTGTGCTTAGAAGTAGAAATTAGATTGTTACCTAGTTGTTGTCGCCTAGGTGTCTCGAACCTAAGGTTAACCATGATGGAAACAGAAATTGGTGTCTGGGAAAACCTTCCACCCGCATATCAAAAGGGTGTGGTTGTTCTATCTTTTTTTTTTTGTTGTTGTTCTTTTTTTTTTCTTTGGATATACAAATTAGCCACCTCATAAATGCAGGTCTGAGTGCGATGCGTGGAACGTTTTGATTAGTTGGGAATGTCACATTTGACCAATGATATCACCTCCTGTCTGCAGGAAATTTTTTGACTCCGGGGTTCATCGAACCCTCTCACCCGCCCAGTGAGCTGCAAAAATATTCATGAGTTGGTTCGCTTGAAGTCAGTCTGTCTTTGCCGTTACCCTGATCACGTGGTCGCAGTAAGTTGCTGTGATTGCAGTTAGTTGCATTTTCCCTTCTTCGTCTGGAAACTGCCGTAAGATAATCCACCCACATTTGGAATTCCGAGAAAGTCTGACATGAACAAACATTACCAGAACTTGGTCTTACGGCACATCTTAACGAGAGCTTTTTCTATACGCTTGTCAGCAACTCCGGCGACGATCATCTCCACAAAATTTTGTCATTTCCATACGATCTTTCCAAATAAACTTTAAAAAAAAGAAAAAAAAAAAAGATCAATCATGACGAACTTCGACACGATTGTCTGGACACTTCATTCCATTTTATCTTGACGTGTAACCTGTATTCTGTCAAAGCCAATGGCGTGCGGTGGCATATATCTATATCAAAGCTAGCTTAGTCTTGCACATGATCAATATAATGGTGCGCTAAGTGAGAATCTAATTCACGACACTGATGAATAATACATGAGTTACTTGCTAAGCATTACCTCACAACATATGTCCCGTGTTTATTTCATTACCGAAGTCAGTCTTTGTGATACTATCTCTCTGTGTCTCCGTCTAGTTGGCTTGTTATCTGTCAAATGATATACATCAAATCATGTGTCTAATATTAGTTAATTAGTTTTTGTTCGAACCCAAGCAAAGAACAATTTGAAAGGCTGATTTTTAAGGCAGACAGACTATCCATCTTAAAAGGATTGGATTATATTGTTCCCTTGGCAGTGTATATCGATGTACTTGTAAAATCTTCAATTCCTATATGTAATGGATATTTTTCTGTCCGTATACGTACCTATACATTCTCGATCTCATGTTCTATCTATCTGTTTATTTGTAGCCTTTTTTTTTTTGCTGTTCGTATTCTAAACACGTTTCGGCCGACTCATTTTTCGACCTTCTTCGGGAGTAATATCCGAATATGATGGTAGTAAACAGAATTTTCCAATGATGGTATTGAACAATATACCAATGGTAGCAACATTCCCGTGCAGGGTCCGGGTAACGTCGATTTCTTCCTCTTTCCTTGTTTGTCCAGGATTTCCTTACCTCGTCCCTCTTGAGTAGAGGATGCCACATTGAATTGAACCCCGCTCTTTTCCGACTTATACATTCAGTCGACATATTGATATGGGCAGTCTCCTTGATTTTTCTCAGTTTCCAACTGTGTTACCTGTGTATCCCTTTACTTCTTCACGGAGAGGAAGGTGTTAGAATACTGACCAAGGCTTTTTTTAGCCTTTCACCATAAGTAATATAAAACATGAACTTTGATGCTTCTAATTATTATTTATTAGTCTTAAAACACTCAAAAAATCCTTTTTGGAATCACGCTAACATTTAACCACCTTCTCCGAACGGTGATTATTATACGGACTTCTTCCCAGAGAGGGATGCGTTTGTCTTTGTCTCTCCAAATATGATCGGCCATTCCAGATTTTTCTATTTCTCTTTTGATTATGTTTTTTTTTCTGTTCGTCAAATCAAACAGAGGAAAGTGAGAGAAATCGACATTACCTGAAACTTGGCTACCACTCGAATATTCTCTTAACTACCACATTTGGAAAATTTTGTTTACCAACATCAGCATACACTTAAATAAGGCTGTAGAATGGATCGGTCGGAACGATGTCTTCACAACCAAAGCAACAAAAAATTCTTCAATCGTCTTAAAAGCCCATGTTAATGAACCTTCTCGAAACTCATTGACAGATATCTATCTATTTCGATATTAGCCAGGCTTAGCTTAGTACATCATAAAGTCAAAGGGGGAATGTATTGAGGAATTTTGTGATACGTCAATATTCCACGTTGATCCAAATATCAACCTCTCGCACCGGTGGGAACTACTCTAACCAAGAGGCAAAACACTGTTATTCACTACTCCACAATATTTGAGTCCGGTGCTGTGTGGTTGCGCGGCCGTGCTCAATGAGCAATTATGCCATGCACACGATATAACATCGAATAAAACCAAATGAATAATAAATTAACGAATCTGGTTAGTCACTCAATAGGAACCATCATTTGACGAACATCTTTTGTCAGCATGCCAGGTGGGGGTGTCAATCTAAACAGTAGAAGAAGGGGTAATCAATGAAGAGTTACTTGTCTCGCCCTTTGTTGGGCAACAATCACTAAAGATATTTGAATTTTCAAAAAAAAAAGAGGGCACGAAGTCGTGATTAATTTTGCATAAACTTACATAGAAAACTGACCCCCCCCAAAAAAAAACCTTTTCAGATGGGGGTATTTCTAAAAACTAATTTTAAAAAATTCGAATGTATAATAAGGAGTAAATGGTTAGGTTTTCAGTCTTCTACCTCAGTTGGTGCATCACGTGGTTCATTCATACATAAACAGGCAGTCGGACCGACTTGAAAACTGGAGAAACCTATTTTTATTGTTTTGATGACAGTCTTGGTTTTCTATTCCTAATATTCAATGCACCAAATAAATCATTTCTTTTATTATAGACTTTTTTTTGTAAGGAATTGACTTTTGTTTGTTCGTTCCCAAAATAAATAAAAAAATTTACTGCCGACACTAATTTTTCAGGCGCTCTCAAAACTCTTGATCCAGCAAAGACCATTGAAAAATTAGATGGAACATTCTTGGTATGGGGCCTTTTCCATTTATATCCTCCTATTAAAAATGTTGCTGATATTTATCTGTAGATTGCAAGAAACATTCATATTTATCTTTCTTTGCATAGTTTAGCCTTAACGAAATAAGGCCAAATGTGGAAAGAATGGTGTTTGGGGGACTGCATTGCGCCAACACTAGTTTGGTACAACAAAAAGCAAAATTGAAGGATGTGGTGAGTGAGATTATCATATTAAATCAGTCTTCAAAGTGAGAAGAATCTACCCTGAAAATATTAATTAAAAAACCTGGTCTTTTACCATGGAACGAATATCGACCTCTGACTCCGGTGATAAATACAGTATGAACATTATCTTGTGGATATAAACCAGGTAAGAATCTATATCAATATAAGACACTTACTTACACGTGCATACACACACACACACACTTGTGTGTGTGTGTGTGTGTGTGTGTGTGTGTTTATACATATATATATAGTCTAGAAAGTTACACAGCTTTAAACACAAACCATCAAAAAACTTTTTCAATAGATCTTCTATGTCGCTACGTATATATATATATATATATATATATATATATATATATATATATATATATATATATATATATATGCCTGTGTGCATGTGTGTGTGTATGAATGTGTGTATGTGTGTATTTAAGAAATGGATATTTTGGTCCGACAGGATGAATTATAAATTGTGTTGTATTATATAGAAACTTATCTAAAAGATTTCTCGTCGTCACGCATAAATATATCATTCAATTTAGACAACGAGGATACAATAAACAATTCAAATCTATATAAAATAAAGCAATTTATAATTCATTCTGTCGGACCAAATTGTCCATTTCTTAAATCCATAACTGTCGCGTTGAAAGAGACGAAAAAGACCGAGAATAAACGAGATAAGAATTTGTGTTGAAAGCAGTTATTTGGCTTTGGCCCTTAACGATACTCTGTTTAACATAATGGTAAATACATCACTACGTTAAAGCGGCTAGCTGTTAGTGGCAGGTTCGATCCCTGCAGCAGGCCCGTTTTCTTCAATTCTCCAATCAATTTACGTTGTCTAAATTGAACGGTATATTAACCGTGTAAATCATTTCAGATAAGTTTCTATATGTTGTAATGCAATAAGCTAAATGATTTCATTTTATATCGGTATATCATACACACACATACATGTATAAGCTGAAAAATCATTTCATATCTATATAAAACATACATCTATAAGCAAAACAACTATCGTATATATGTATAATACGTAATTACAGTAATATTCATAAGAACTTGAACAAGCACAAAGTGTGTGGTTCTTGCCTATGATATCATTTTCCATAGATGCATTGGTGTAGTTTAAGAATATTTAAATAACTCTTTGTTTGATTCGCAATAAAATTTGACCAGGATAGAAAAATACGACAATTTAATCAAACTTTAAAAAGATGAAAATTTCCCTGAAATATGGCATTCAGAACCACTAAACATGTTTCGATGAATACCTTATTGTACAGATTGCAATGAAATTTGGATTCTTGTGAGTAAAGCTCCTGTTTTCCACTCTCAAAACCAAGTCATAAAATCAAAGTTCCTGTTTTGTTTAAATACTGTCGAGCACTTCTGTACGTTCTTGTTTGACTGAAAGCATCCGTCGTATTGGAAATGTTCTACGACTGTGGCAGATGCTGAGACGGCTTGATATTTACTAAGGTTAGCAGTATATGTCAGATATACAGAAATGTCACGAATATGTTTTCAGTTGAAAAACAACCCAACGTAAAAAAGAAAAAAATCGTTGTGGCAATGCAAGCTCCCATAATGTTGGCAATGTGAGCTTGTAACCGCTCAGTAAAGATAAAATCTAAAAGTAAAAAAAAGAATCGGAAGCAGTTGAGTGGTTAATCCATCTTTCTTTTTTTTTTCATTGGTCACAGGGGAGTATATTTTTCTTATCAGTTTTCTACTGAAAGTTTCGAGGCAGTGGTTCTTGACCTTTTTTTCACCAGTACTTCAGTCGATCCCTTCTACGGCCCTCTTCAAAAATAGTATCCAAATGTGATGGTGATAAACAGATTCCTCCTCCCTCTCCAATGCCATCAATGATTATAACGTTGGTTTCGGGGCTTTCCCTTCCCGTGTTAGGAATGAGTTTCCATACTCTGTCCTTGTTGAGTGGCGGAAGTTAAACCGAGTTAAACCCGGCACTTGTCTGACTTATACACTGTTGATGGTTCTCCTCATAACTATAGACGAAAGGAAAATAATTCAATTATATACAATGTGGTTGAAAGAGCCACATCTCATATGGTTTTGCATATGCATAACTAAGTCATTGGTCTTCAGCAAATTCTTGCGCTTTTGTGAGTTGATTTATTAACCGTTACTTGAATGTATTTAGTATTAGTTACTATTGAATTTGTGGTATAATCAGTAAATGATAGTATTGTGTAATTATGAATTCATCAGTTGAGTCTTAACATAATTCACATTTTAGCAATTTTTCGCTCTCTACACCTGAATTTAAATTACCCTTCAATATATTCAAATTGCTCCCTTGGGGGCGTGCCCCCCACGTTCAGAATCATCGGTTAAAGGGAATCGAATGGAGAGAAAGGAATATCAAGGATAGAGAAGTATAATAGAGAACATACTTTGTTTTGGTATATTTTGATTTGAAAGAGGGAGGGCATGTCCGGCCTTTTTCCAGGGGCTGCGTACAGAGTGAAGCCAATTAATTAACCTTTGACCGCCAGTTTCCCCCTCCGACTTTCGTTCCCTCTCACCACCATTTGGAACCAACACACGCATACACACATCGCTCTAAGCATCATTACCCATCAGCGTCTATCCAAATATTAAATCTTTCGATCGTTTTAAACGGCCGGCATTTGTCAGGAAGAAAACTTTCAAGGTTTGCCTGGGAAATAACCAACTATTCTGAATAACTCGAGAACAGGTAGCACAGCCTCGATATAAATTGGTAACCACTCAGAACAGAACTTATTGTGCGTGCGTGAACAGATACTCTCCCGTAGGGTTTATCAATCGGCAGTGAACCCGCCAGATTCACAACACCCAATCTTTCCATCAGAATGGTTTTCCTTTTGGCAAAGCATACTTCTATATCGACTTTGTGTGGCCCTGGTGTTTGAATCCGGGTAGAACCAGACTTTTAAATTCTGATTTTCAAGGCAGGCTGGCCATTAATTACGGGAAAATTAGTGCTAGCTGATCTCCCTGTTAGTTTCGCATTTTGTGCATCCGTGAACTTGTAAAATCTGCAATGACGATTATCTGCTTCTACAAGCCTTCCTACAATCCAAACTTGGCTCCCTGCAACGTATAGCTTTTACCCAGCCACTTTTATCGCCACTGAATAGGAAATTTACTACCGTTGACGAGATTAAGGAGTATGTGATGACGATTCCGAAAGTGAAAGTGTTTCTGCAAGCTGTTTTGAAAAGTGTGTATAAGTGTGTGAAGTCCTGCTAAGAGTGATTTGAAGGGATTATGATGTCATTGCAATAAGCAATTCTTTGTTGCCTTGTTCAGTGTAAAGTAACTGATTAATGAACAGTAAACATCCCACCAATGATGTTCAGTGCAGCAGCAGCAGCAGCCTATCAGTGTCCGTCGTTGGACACGGACCTTCCCAAGGATTCGCCACATTTCTCTATCATGGGCGTCATGGAGCCAAAATTTTCTTAAATTGTCTAGTGTGTCACGCCATCTTATATTTTGCCAGTCAAGGTTGCATTTGATCTCTGGGGATCCACGTTGTCCATCGATTGTAAAACATCGAGATTTCGAATGAATTTTATGATACCCTACTATTTTTTCTCTAATATACTGTGCTGTTTTTTTTTAATCTCTCAATGTTGAGTGTGATTCTCTCCTGAGTACGTTGCATGGTTCTCATTTTGAGGGGCAATCTTTTGATTAGGTTCCATTTTCGGCTCCATATGTGACTCTCGGGAGGATTCATTGGTTGAAGACCCTTCTTTTTGAGACTTGTGGGACTTTCTTGTTCTTAAAGGTTGAGCTTGCTCAACCGATGGTTTGCAATCCTGGGGGTGATTATTCACTTTCTTTCTTTCTCATTTTGAGGATGTCATGGGGATTCATAATGCTCGTCAACAGGCCGTATTTTTAAGTCAAATAACTAGAAAATCACTAGGTCTACTATATCTGTAAATGAAGCCCTTCCATAAGATAAATTTTCGCCCTTCCTACGGCAGACTACCAGTAGTTGCAATATATTCCTTACTTAAATGAAGGATCCTATTGTTATTGCATACATTTTAAATGCTATCAACTATGGTTCTTCTGAGATTTCTCTGTCTGACGAAATATTGTCATCCGTATCGTTTAATGAAAAGTAACCCGTGACTATAATCAGACACCTTTTGATTCTTTCCATTGAGCTTTTGTGATATAATATCATAGGAAAAAATTTAACCCCCATGACTTGAAATTTCAAAATTTCCCTCCGTGTAGCCGACGTAGGGATAGGCAAGCAGACGATGTATCTATACATGATAGTGCCGCTGCTTCGACATTGGATGAAATTAAATTACAAAATGCCACAGAAAACCCATTTCAAAGACTTTTATGAAATTCTCAGAATGAGGAAGAGTTGAATGAACTGTTAGAAGAAAGAATTCCTACCAGACCAATATATCTACATCACTCTGCTCAAATACGTAATATACAAAGGACGGGGTCTTGAAATGCAAGATTCACCGTATGGAGAAACTTGCGCGCTTCACAGCGGACACATAAACATCGGACTATAATGCCTTGGTTCTACTTATTGGGCACTTCAATAAGTCCACTGACACGTTCCCTGAGATGGGAACAATCTGAATAAATCTTGGCTGAAACGAGTCCATAGCACTACCCGTCCTCTATAATGGCTATCACTACAGCGATAATAAATTTTGCTTGGATACACTGGGAAAAAATATAATTACACGAAATACCATTCCTGAAAGTTTGATATTTTTGTCCAGCATGTAACTCAATGGTCACTACGAGAGTGTACTATCAACATAATAACAAGATATAATAGTTGTCGCTTTAAAAAAATAAACAAGAACACTAATAATACATTTCGTTGCTATTGGGGTATTAATTTTAAAAAACAAAAACTATGAAAAATATTAACTTTTATTTGCCAGAGCCTCTTTCTATGATTCTGAAGTATCTGGCCATTATTACTTTAACACGTTCTGCAAGAAGTTAATTAACGTTTTTGCTACTTTACCTGTTAAGGGCCACAAATAATGTTGGTGCTGAAAGTGTTAAGATGATATTTTTTGTTTATTTGACTGTTCCATTTATAATTACTAATTTTATGAGTTTGATACAAGACTAAATGGAGTTTAAGAGATTGTGCTCCTCTAATCTGTCTTGGAAATTAGATTTCAAAATCCAAGCATTTTTACCAAGGCTCGAAGACCGTCCATAAGCAAATACGCAACTACTTCATCCACGAAGCAGGCCTGATTGTGCTGCTATAAGTTTTGTTATCTTCAGCTGTCTATAAACTTACCTGCATATTTATCAATACGAAAACCCATCCCAACGTCGACAAAAGGTCAATGTTGCCAAGTATTTTTTAGTATTTATTGTTGAGACTGTCTTGAAAATGGTTTAAATCTCTACTTCTATTTCCAAGTCATTTTATAGCTAAAGATATTATTTATATTCATTTAAAACCTACTTAACAAACAAAATAACAAAGATTCCAAAACAAATCAATGATAACTCAGTATCTAATTTTTTCAAATGGCCAGATTTCTACTTTTTTATTTCAGATTTCTTTTTTTTCATCGGCTAAACTGGAAAAAGAACCAGCCAGATCTAGCTGAAAAAAAGCCTAATTTGGCAACCCTGTCCAACACATTCTTCCTCTTTGATTTAGTGATTCTAACGCTTTCTTGTTTTCTCAAATTGTCTGAGAATTTCCATATTAATTGCACGATTGATTTTACGCTAGACTCCCTAAGTTCCTATCAATCTCAACATGCACTCAGCATTCTTATGAGATTGCTGCAGACAGCAAATCACGTCTAGAGATTTATCTTCAGATGGTAATTTACGCCTGGGATTCCTTCCAGTACTCACATCTCTTCTCCATCTCTTCATAGTTCTGGCAACGATTAGTAAGTACAGAGGAAACCCTTTATCAAAATCATGGATGATGCTATCCAGGTGATGAGTGGCCAAATAACGGCTCCGAAAATGGAGCCGAGTTTAAACTTTGGCTGGGATGCTTCGTGTTCACTTTACACTAATGCTCTTGGGAAAGGCATGATCCAACCCCGAGCTATGAGTAAAATAACGCTGAGGGGAAACCACTTAGCATACTTGTTGCCTCTAAATCTAACTCACATATCGTAAACGGGCCACGTAAATGATTAGTGGAGTCCAAGCAATGGCAGTTGAAGCCGTAGCCAGCATAAGAATTAACCTTTATAGATAATGTTATCAAAAGGTTACTGTTATCACAACCAGTCGGTCCAAAAACATTTTATTAAAAAATGATTAAACACTATAAAACATTTATATTAATCATATCATTGTTTTATAATGTGAAGTTGTTTACAACGATAAATCTAAAACAATAAACGTAAATTTATACTAATGAATGTTTGTTCGTTCTTAGTTGGTTTAACGGTATATCAACCCTTGGGGTCTTATTTAACGCCGAAAACAGCGGTGAACTAATGAGTTCGTATGTTGAGAGGTTTCCTCATATTTTTTTCCGTTTTCAAGAAATAATATTTGGAGTATAGTTGCTTTTTTTTTACAAGAAATAAAGTTGGGAATATAGTTTTTCTTTCATACAAGAAAAAAAATTGGGAATATATCTTTTTTCTATCAAGAATTGCGAATGCAGTTTTTCTCGGGTAGAGGGGGTCGAATAAGGTTGGGTCGAGTTTCTTTCCTTTAACCTGTCTGACTTGATAGGAACTTCTAGGAATTGAAATCCCGCCAGTAAATCTCCCCAGGTCATTGGAAGGTACTATTAACTTTTTTTTCCAAATAAACCCCCTTTTCACCCAGATAACCTCTGTACGCCAGCGAATCATCCGGGAACCTTACTAACCATCGCTCTATGGCAAATGTCAACTCATTCGCAAAGCTTAACTCTGTCTGACTCAAGGCCACAGTTATGGAGCAACCTATAAAGATGGAATTAGCATGCTAACCATTGCTCTACAAAAGTACCGTTTTATATTTAAAGATTTTTACTGAACATAGTTTAGGTGAATGTTCTTGTTTGTCGAATGCCCAGACGGGATCGAACTCTCAGCAATAATGAAACGTCTATGTGATTAACTTGTGACAGGTGCCTAATCTTCATAAATCGTTGCTTAGCTTGGTACATGGACATAGAATTGGGTGCTCTGTCAAAATGAAATATTGATTCAAAATCCCACCAAGTTGAGCAGCAGGTTTGGCTCAAGGTACCATCAATACGGAAAGTTGCACGAAACGTCAAGTACAGGGGCACACCTTTCCTGTGTCTGATACATCAAGACCCTCAAAAATACAATTGGAGAACATTATTACATTAAATAGAATAAAAACAGTGAAAAAAAAATTCCTCGATGTAAAATTAGATTTTTCAGGAATATCTGACACTTACAACCTTCTTGAATTATTAGATGAAGTATTGTAACATTATTACAAATTTTAACTAGTTTTTACCTTCATCCTAACTTTCAGTCGTTAAATACTTCGTGTAGCAGTTTAGATAAGAGCTACAATCGGCAAAGAAATTTCTCACCATTGACGACAACTTCATCTAATCAATACATTTAATTCGAATTTTTGATACCCAGAATCAGTCAGCATATTTAGTATCTCTCTCTCTCTCTCTCTCTCTCTCTATATATATATATATATATATATATATATATATATATATATATATGTGTGTGTGTGTGTGTGTGTGTGTGTGTGTGTGTGTTTGTGTGTGTGTGTGTGTATATATATATTGCAGCTTTCCCAGAGACCGGTGCTGTTGAGCAGAAGTGATTTGAAGCAGAGGAAGGCGTAGGAGCCTACCAACCGGAAAGTACTGATAAAAACAATACACGTTAGTCAAGATAAAAAAAACAAAAAAAAAACAAAAAAAACGTTGGTTAGTAACGATATAATGTCTCGGAAATACTGTGAGAAAACTTTCTATTTCTTTAGTGTTTCTGGCGTAAACTAGGAGCATAGGTCACTCCTACTTCTGGTTCCATTCGATGCAATTTGCAAGTAGATTAACCCAAGACGCCCTTCCCTAACATTTCTTGAGTATATGGTTTGAATCAAGGAACGTGTTTAGCACACAGACCTCACTTACGTCTATTTCACACCTTAATTCTTTCATTCTTTCTGCTCACACGAAACAGAGGAAGGATTACAGACCGTTCTTTCTTGTTCACACGTACCAACATTCTTGAATTCAATAAACAAAGAACAAATCTAATTGAAAATAATTCGCTCTTCATTTTTTTATGCTTAGTTTGTTTTGTAACCTTTACTTATAAGGAGTTCCATAAAGGAAATATGTATTTATATTCCTGCACAACTACGTACGTCTATCCATCCATCTATCTATCTATCTATCTATCTATCTATCTATCTATCTATCTATCTATCTATGCAATATACAGAGATTTTTTGGTTATACATGTTGTAACAAAATACGTGTATATGCGTGTGTGTCAGTAAATATGAGAAAGAAACTGAGGAGCCACATATCACTCTTTAAACACATATCACTCTGTGAGCAATCCTGATCACGGATATTCGAAGCTGGATTTACATGTCTGTATCCTGAAATTAGCTGAATTTCGATCTGAAAAAGTGCATTGATAAGCGACATAATTATGCGACAAAATAATAATTTGTTTTGTAAAATGGGTCACTGGGGCATGGACTTATTGATTTACCTAGGCAACGCCAGGCTACGGTGGATAGATCGATCGATAGATAGATAGAAGTAGTGTCAAGAAGGCGGAGGATACCAATAAAAAATACGAACGATACAGAAAAAGCTGGAATTAACCGACGAAGAGAAATAGTTCACTCCTCCACTATTGTACAGATGTTACGCATAAAATTATGTTATTACACTCGCTGTGTCCTACGTTATTGGATAATGATATTTGGATACAGGGCCACGGCTGGAAGCTAACGCCAAGTCTTTGGGGAAAAAAAAACGTAGGAGATAGGCACCACTAATGATGAATGTCAGTCTGCTTTCCTTCATTTAGGACAGGATGTATTTTTTCCCCCTTTTTTTTTTACATGCTCCTCCTTCCATAGTTTTTTTTTCTTTTTTTCTGGTTTTTTCCTCATTTTCCTTTTCCACTTTATCCTGAATCTAATTTGATGAGAAAAATCCACTTTCATCTTGTCTTCGCCAGCTGTGACTCATTTGCAAACAAAGTTTCTCCTCTTCATGGGTACGGATTGTCAATGTTGCAATGTTGACGTTTTAGATACCGGAGCCGACAAAACGCTGACCATTTACCATACTCTCCCTGTCTGTCTGTCAGTCTGTCTCTCTCTCTCTCTCCAAATGGTGACTTAGTATCGTTCACAGAGAGAGAGGGGGAGTAAGTTTTGTGATGATGATGATCCAAGATCTAAAAATTTTCGACTGCATTCGTTAGTGTCCTTCAGTGCAGACACCCAACGTATTTATAAATATGAAATATATATATATATATATATATATATATATATATATATATCAATAAGTATCTTCGGTTTGTTATTTGGTTTTCTCTCAAAAAAGTTATAATGGATTGGTCCAAGTGAAATACATTAACAGAGCCAATATGTGTATATATAAACGTTAGATTAAGAGAGAAGACGTGAGAGGACAAGCAGAAAGAGTGTCGGTCCATGCAAAAATAATCCAGTCCTTCTTCCCTTCGCTGTCGTCTCCTCATCACGAATATCGTCTAGATCGGATGCAGAACTGGATGATAAAAAAAATCATGAGTGGATGATCTTAAACATTTGATGCACAGCTTCAATTGGTTTCACTGACAATTATGGCGATGGGCTGGAAACGTTGCAAGAATGTCCGACAACGGCTGGGCACCATGACTCACAGCGTGGATCCGCAGAGATCATATAAGACATTGTTGCCGACAGAAACTAAGATTAAAGTAAGTGACAAGCTAGACAAAGTCAGAAAGTACTGGCTACGCGATGCCCATGATGGAGAGGTCCAGTGGATCTTGAGGAGGGTCTATGTCCAACTGCAGACGCAGAAAGGCTGGTCAAAACTGTCGTCTAAACAGTTAAAATAGGTTTCTTCACTTTTTAAGCTATTCCGGCTGGCAGGCTATGTATACATGTAACAAGCATACAGGCTAGACCAATGAAACTGAATCATTCATTCCTTATCAAGTGTAGTAAAATTTTGTTTTTGCCCCCCCCCCCCCCCGATGGGTTTTTAGTGAGGACTTCAATTACCATCGTAAGATTATGCTGAATTGGTCACAAATTTGTACCTACACATGTTTTGAAAATTAGTGATCTGAAGAGAGGTGAAAAAAGTTATTCATTTATCGGTCATCCCTCATTGCTGTTTCTGATTGATCCCCCCCCAACACGGCATCGTTTTTCCTTTTCTTTTAAATCCAGAAACTGGATTGAGCATTATTGTCAATTTTCAAATCTAACCAATTTTTGCATTCAATTTCCTCGCTAAGATAAAAAAAAATGATGATAGCTATATCTTGACAACATTTTTGTTTCTTTTTCAATTTCTTTCCTCTTCGGTGTGAGTCAAACAAGGAGGGAATTGAACTCGATGCGTCTTCTACTACTCGACTGCGACAAAGTGTGGAAATCTAGGCGTAACAAGGGAGGAAAAAAAGATATCGCTCGCTTCCAACATTATAACGTTGCTGCCGTTGGAAAAATATGTTTACCATAATCACTTGCAACAAGGAGGAGTTAAATTGTTTGGAATTTTTCTGTGATAGTCTCTCTCTCTCTCTCACTCTCTCTCTCTCTCTCTCTCTCTCTCTCTCTCTCTCTCTCTCTCAACACGGTCTTTTTTGTAGCTGCATCCATAAGTTTCATCATCATCGGTCTCTTAACGTCCGTCGTTGGAAAAAGACCTCCCTCAAAATTCACCAAACTTCTCTATCGTGGGCACAACGGAGCCAGTACTTTCTGAATTTGTCTAGTTCGTCTCTCCATCTTGTATTCTGCCGGCCCCGGTTGCGTATGTGACCTCTGGGGATCCATGTTGTGAGTCATCCATAGGTTGTCTGCCATTCTTGCTACAAGGCCAGCCCATCGCCATTTGAGTTCTCCTAGCGGATCTTAAGATGTCTCGGACACCTGTTTTCTTCGTGATATATTGTGCTGTCTTGTGATCTCTCCATGTGATGCTGATCATGGTTCTCTCTTGTGCAAATTGCATGTTTCTCAGTTTGCAGGTCTTTTTCTTGGTTAGGTTCCATGTTTCAGCTCCATAAGCGACTATTGGGAGGATGTATTGATTGTACACCTTTCTTTTTTAGGATTAATGGGATCTTCTTGTTTCTGAAGGTTGGGCTTCCTCTGTCGAAGGCTTGCCATCCTAGGGTGATTGTCCGCTTGATTTCTTCTTCTTTTGAGGATTTTATGGAGATTCGTTGTCCAAATAATTAAAAACATTTATTCTACATAACCAATATTTATCTTTCAATATACTCGTTTTCCTTGTCGTACTTCTTTATTTCGTGATGTATATTACACACAGATCGGAAACTATACGATGGGAATTTTAGATCAATATTCAACTAATAATTACGTAATTTCTTTTGGTTTACATATAATTCAACTGTTTTTTACGTCTGAAGTCGGATTCTGGTACAATTAAATACATGGAGTAAATCTGAGTGTATTAGAATGGTAATGCAAATCTATTTGTAAAAAAGCGAAAGCATGTTTTTGTATTATTTTGAGAATGATCGTATGTTATTTCATCCTGTTTCTTTCATAAGTATATTTTGATGGACTAAATATAGGCCTGTAGAGCAATGGAAGTTAAATGTTTGCAAACATGCTCTGTAGCTACAACCTGGAAGATGTAGTTTCTTTTAAAAGATAACCCAGAGATGTAATCATTATGGCCATCTGAGACAGGCACATAGAAATTGGCAATTTATTCCTGGAGTCGTTTGCGATTGATGTGATGTATAAACTCAATTACATCTCGAAACACAGTTGCATGCGTTAAATCACTGCAGGGAATATGACAGGATTTAATCACGCATCTGCATGAGACGTTTTCCGAGATATTTAGGAGTGATGTTCAAATTGGACATTGAAATCTAATAAAAAAATACGTTAATATGATACTGGAGCCAAACACACGCACACGCACATTATGAATGTGATCCGACCGAATGTTGATGGAAGTGAGAAGGTGAGGAGAAAGACTCAAGAGAAAGCAGGTGTTACATCTCGAAATCTTTTTATTATTCTGTGGGCATGTTTCAATGCATTTCGACAGGAGCCAGCCATCTTTTTCAGGGAGGTTTTTTTGCAGCTGTTCATAGAAAGGCATCTTTACAGAATATCCACAGATAAAGGAAACAAACACCCCCTGACCGCGCCTCTCACCAATCCTTCTCATTTCAAACCAAACTTTACCCTCACCTATGCAGATACAAGCATCCCCTTCCGCTATTTCAAAAAAACTAAACAAAACAAAAAACATCTCTATTTCGTTCCTCGACCCCTAACATTTAAACGGCAAAATCTTCTGTGAACCGCTGCCAATTCTTCAGTAAAATATTTTTGCAGGGAGATGCCTGGCATCCATCGAAATTCTTCAAAACATACCCACGAGATAATAAAAGTATTTTGATCAGTAAACTCGCTTTCTCTTAAGTTTTTCCCTTCATCTTCCAATCGTCACTTTCATCAATATATATATATATATATATATATATATATATATATATATATATATATATATATATATATATATATATATATATCAGTGAATTGAGCGCATAACTAATTGATTGCCAGGAGACTGTTTTACCGTCCGAGCTAAATTGACGAGTCTCAGATTTTAACGAAAGTTCATCATACATATTTTTATTTCATTCTAATAGAAAAATATATCCAAAGAATTATTTTTTTTCCTAAATATTTTTCCATTTATTTCAAATACATTACAAGAATTGTGGTGGTCATCATCAGTCAGAAGAGTCGTTGGAGTTGGATTCGAATCCTGGATCTGCCTCGAATTAAAATGGACCGTAAGGAAGAAAACGAGTGTCTGTGATATCTTAGAAACTATTTTAAAAAAAAACTCAAATGGCAAAGGCCGTGTTGCAAGAATGAAAAACAACCGATGGACATCACGTCTCACAACACAGATCCCCGGAGATCACATGCAAAAACCGAGGCCGACAGAACACAAGATGGAGAGATGAACTAGACAGATTCAGGAAATACTGGCTCCGCGACGCTCATGATAGAGATTTGTGGCGAATCCTGGGGAAGGTCTATGTCCAACGACCAACATTAAAAGACTGATGATGATGATGATTATGCTGATTTGGCATGAGAGTAAACTTAAACATTTTCTCGATGTGAAGAAATTAAATGAACTGTTTGTTCAATTTAAGAAAAAAAAAATACATTGCCGTCGTTACGTATCCTCGTCATGACAACATAGAGGTATGACGTATGACTACAGAACGTTCCTCATAGCAACACGATATTTAAAGAGGTAAAAAATACACAGAAAGAAATAGTGTTGAAAAAAATCCAAAATTACACAGTCACACCGGTATAAAATCCATTTAAGTGAGTATATCATAGCCAGCTCTTAGAGCTTTTGGGATTCGTGTTTTTTTTTTTTTTTTTTTTTTTGTTTCTTACGCCGATGGCACCGAATCTATGGACTGGACAGTCTCAAATCCATTCTCAAATCAATTCCTCGAATCTCACATCTAGTGTTTTGGGAACGCTTCCAAGTGCGCTAATTATAATGGACACGACTCTAGCCTTCGTATTCCACAGCTTCCTTAGCGAATCTTGGCATTCTTTTTTTTTTTTTCATTCTATTTTTTGTCTTCCTTCGTCTTCACCTTGTGATTTGTTGCCACAAACACGTCTGTAATCTTAGTTCGCAACAACTAGAGCCGGTCTTCTTGCTGACGTGGTGTGATCAAAGTCCCAGTGTTTTTCTTAGTTTTATTTTTTCATTCTAGAATTGCTTCTGGTTCGTGCTGACACCAGTAATTGTGACTTTTCCCGCTTCAAAATCGATGCCAGTAATAGGTTACTCGTGAAAGTAGCCCCTCATCTGATACCAAGTCCTTTGTACAATTCCCACTGTATCACCTGTTCCTACTTCCTTGTTTTTTATATTATTGTGTCAGTTCACTAATGATATGATTCTCGCCCTTTTCTCTATAAAGACGAAGTTAGCTGTTATTCTGTTTTTTTCCCGTATCTTTGTTTGATAAATGTTGAAAGAAAAATCGTGAGAGATTTTATCGTCGTCTAATAGTGAGAATGATAGCAAGTGACATCTTATATATTCAATATTGCTGAAATTAGGAGAGGGAAGGGTAGAGAGCAATGATGTCAACGCCCGTGGACTTTTTACGGGTCCATCAAGTTATTTTAATTAGTATTCGTGCTAAAATAGTCTTTCAGCTAAAGTTATCAACAAAACTGCTTGGCTTAACAAAATCATTCCATCAAGATATCCATATGTTATGTTGGCAATTAACATAGTAACAATATGACCATATTTGGAGTATTGTGTACCCAACGTGACAGACATGGCGATTAGAATTTAATTTTGAAACTGGAAACTGGAAAAATTTACCAGAACGATAAGTGACACGAAAGATTCAAGGTATAAGGATTGATAAGAGTTAGGCATTACTACATTGTTTGAGGGGAAACTTCAAGATAATGAATTGCTTTATAAATTACGGATTTGTAATGTTTGATAAGTTAGATAGGACTGGGAATTAACTAGCAAAGTGTATTACAAAAAAGTTGCAAAAATACGTTGATGTTTCTCCCAGAGAATTTTGAAATACTGAAATAGTTTAACATCTTACGTAAAAAAACAGTATATCATCATCATCATCAGCAGCAGCAGCAGCAGCAGCAGTAGCAGCAGCAGCAGCAGCCAGACCTCTCTATCGTGGGTGTAATAGAACCAGTACTTCCTGAATTCATCTAGCTTGTCACGCCATCTTACTTTCTGTCAGCCGCAATTTCGCATATAATCTCGGGGTATCCACGCTGTGAGTCATGATTTCCAGCAGTTGTCTGACATTCTTGCAACATGTCTAACCTTTTCCCATAATAACAGATAAATTTAGATCATATGGGATAGAAAATAAATTAATGGGGCAATTCGGGTGATTTTTAGCTGAAATATAAAAAAAAAGTATTTTGGATAAATAAATAAAAAGTAAATGTTTCACTGTACTGGTAAGCTAGTAAAATTTTAGTTTTTTTTTTCCATCAAGTTTCATACATTTTTGCAACGTTAATTTATGTATATCTCAAAGTTGAATACGTATTTCTGAAGTAAATTGTTTACAGAGATGCTTATAGATGCATTTTTGTTTAATGAATAAATAGATCAGTAGGAATAGGCCATTTTTAGGCCAAATCCAGAAAAAAATAAGGCCCAGCTGAATTCAACGCTATTGACATAGTTAGTAGCCTATAATAACATATTCGAGTCCACTCAAATCTGATATTGGGAAAAAATATGGGAATGATATACCATCATAATCTTTTTAGGGGATAGAGATCTCTCGTGAAGTTTTCCCATCTAAATTGATGCTGATTGTTTTTTTGCTTTACGCCATTTTGGGGATTATTAAAGTTTTTCTTTTTCATAGGAACTCTCTACTTTTGGAAAGCAGGGAAAACCTGTACTTATAAACATACTCGAATATTGACTGATTTAGTTATTCACTCTGTACTAGTTTATAATTATAAATCAACAGGGCATTAAATTAGGAACATAGCAATATAGTCCTGGCTCTGTAGAAAATCTCGAGATGACTATTGAAACCAATTGGTCATACTATAGGGACCCTCAGTGAGTAAGAAAATCTTGGGTATTCATTCAAGATCAGTGGCAAAAAGATATGAGCATCAAATTTCATAATAACAGATTTTTGCTGTAGTGCTTTAGTTCGAAAAAAAAAACAAAACAATTGACCATCGAAAATGAACAGCTTGTATATAACTGGAAAGGGAATTTCATGTTGAGTAAAGTTTACTGGGGAGTCATACGCCTCAGAGCAAGCCAGTTGGGGCTATCTACGATTAAATATCGTAGATCCTTGTTCTAAAATTAAACACTTGTGTCGAGTGATAGATTTAACATGGGGAGGTAATTGTGGATGGATCCACTTCCAAATTTTTTGACTTTTTTCAGAATTTCTGGAGATATCGCATGAACAGATTGAGAAATATTGAAGATATCGATGGATGAGGACGGATAGCTACAATGTAGGAGAGATAACTGTGAATAGTCATGGTCCAAAATCACTTCTTTCCAAATCTATTACTCGTACTTCCACAAAAGCATTTTTCTTTTTTTTGGGTTCGGATATGAGTGAAAATACAGAAAATTCAATTGTACTCATCCTGTTCTCGTAGCAGCAAACTGAGAACCATGCAACGTGCTCATGAAAGAATTATACTGGGCCTCACATGGAGAGACCACAAGACAGCACAGTACATCCGAGAAAAGACAAGAGTCCGGGATATCATAGAATCCATTAAAAATCTCAAATGGCAGTGAGCTGGCCATGTTTCAAGGATGGCGGACGACCGATGGACATCACGACTCACAACATGGATCCCCCGTGATCACATGCACAACTGAGGCTGGCAGAATATTAGATGGAGAAACGAGCTAGACAAATTCAGAAAGCACTGGCTCCGCGACCCCGATGAGAGAGGAGTATGACGAATCCTGGGAAAGGTCTATGTCCAACGACGGACGTTAGAAGACTGATGATGATGATGATGATGATGATATGAGTGAACTTTGAATATGTTACTGTAAGCTACCAACCCTGTCAATAGAGCAAAATTAAGCTGGGTCTTTGTTTTTTTACGGGGTCTAAACCTATCACTACTCACAATACACAAGGACAGAGTGTGTTTGAGTAGTGGTTGTAGTGCCACTACCTGTGGAGAGTGACCGACCTGTCACATGTATGTTCTTTGTTGGGAGAGCGTGTGTGTGAGAGTGAGAGTGAAAGAGAGAGAAAGGGAAAGAGTCTACTGTCGTAGTAATTATAGTAATACTGAGCGCTTACGGTCGTCATCGTTAGTATGTTTGTCCGGTGATTGTCCCTGAAGATGGAGTGACAGCAAGTCCCCTCAAATCGCTGGTCAATTCTTCAGCACTCATCGACACTAGCTAGCATTACCGTGGCCTGGATTGACTCAAACCCATCCCTGAACACCTGGAAAAATATCTAATCCCCCCCAATGTTTTGAAGATGGCTCCAAGCGCTCCTTTTATCATAGGCATGATCCTCATTCGCCGTTATTGTTGCTTTTACTTCATGATACCTTTACCTCTAAATTCATTTTTTTTTCTTTTGCAAGAATAAGACACAACAGTTTATAAATCGAAAGATCTCAGTGATTTCTTTAGTTGAACAATGACATCATTCGGACCGAATTTCCTGCCACCCATTGCTAAAGGAGCCTCTAAAGACGCCCAACCTACGATGACTAAAGACCCCGTCTTAAAGCGACTTCAAAATCACAAATTCTGCAGAGCAGTAATCAGATGCATTGCGAGGAAACCCGTACGCAGAAGGGTTACAGTAGACAAATTATCTCCCGATTTAAAGAAAGACAAGCAGATTCGGTGTCACGTTAAACGTACTGAAGACAATTTATCCGTGACCCTGGATTCACTACGCGACGAGATAGATAGCATGAAGAACGATCCACGCATGCTTGTTGCTGACCGGATGTCACTACGCGAATCCTTCAACAAAATGGATAACTGCGAGCGTTGGTATCGAAACAAGCCGATAAGAAGTAGCTTTGAAGATAGGTACCTAAGAAACTGTCTTGCAAAGCATCTAAAAGCAGACATTTTTGGAATTGGTAAACACAGTGATTGCAAAGCGGCTTATAATTATTTTGCGGAACGTGCTAAGCCGGGGGATAAGTTTGTAGCACAGGAGACGCTAGGACTGCACATTATAGATGAGTTCATGCTTAAGAACAACGAAGACCTTTCTCAATTCCTGGCTGCTTTGGATCGGGAAAATACCGGCACCCTGGAATGGTCCAGAGTTGCAGAGGCCTTACGAAAGGTAAATTGTTTCCTTTGTACAATGATGTATATTTTTTAATATCCCAAACTTTATTCTTAGATGAAGTATCACAACATAATTATTAATTTTTTTTTTGTTTTTTTTTACTTTCATCCAAACTTTCAGTTGCTTTTTATCACAAATCTGAATCTGGCTGTAATCCAACGTCATCAATTAAACAATGCAATCGGAAGATGAAGTGCAAGCCCACAGCGAGTCGGCGAGAGTTCGATTCTCACAAAGAGTTTTTTTGTTGTTGTTTTTTTTAAAATTCTGCTTTAATAGATTTTAACGGGGGTTCAACTAACCATGTAAATCTATGCTAGATTGATCTCTTGCTTTGTGTCTTTTTGAAAATTCAGACTCTGTTCAAAGATCACTGTCCTCCAATAAGGCAGCTTTTACCATGATTTAATTGATTACCCCAACACAGCATGCCGCCAACTCACATGACGGTCTTTATTAAGTGACTAATTTTGTATGCCTGAATGAGTTTACATATATGCAAAGAAGTGACACAAATTAACAAGAATAATACACTCATCCCTGTGACACCCAGTTGTAAGCAAATTCAAAATGATGGAGTAATCTTTGCGATTAAATGAAAGTAAATTAAATTCTCTATCACAGTGAATAATTGGAGAACTGTAACGTGAAAATTTGAAGTCATGTAGAAAAAAATATATCGTGAGAATATTTTCTATGAATGACATCACTGGCATTTTCCAGTGAAAAACATCAAAAATAAAGTTTTAAAAAAATCAAGATTCTGGTAAATCGATGTATTTTTTTTTTTGCTGGAAAACATATAGGATAAAGTAAAAACATCAAGAAACATTTAAAGTCTAGAGAATCTAGGTCATTTGTGAACTCATCAAATAAGTTCCTAAAAAGCTTCTTTTCCGAAAATAAGCCTTTAGAAGTGGTCTGGTGGTGTACTGATGCCTATTTTCAAGTCTGTTGACAAAACGGTATGACCAGGAACTCTGAGACACACAAACACAAACAATCACGTAAGCCCCAAGCTGGAAGACGTGTAGCTCTCTTCTTTACTCAAGATAACATCAGCGAGGCCGAGGATGGATTCTGACGACTGGGTTCCCCAAGTTCTTCATACGTTTCGCCCAGGTACGCACCCTGCAGGGGACGTTCCATTTTCTAGTAGAGACAGAACTCAAGACGTTCATTTTATCCATCTAAGGGATTGCTATTGAATCTCCCTTCTTTTAGATCATATCTTCACAATATTCTGCATCAGCGACACACTTTTAGAAAAATCATTTTTTTAAGCCAAATATATAATGTCATCCCAGCAGTTCACCTGATTCGAGAAAAGTAAATTTGTAAGATATTGAAAACTATTCTTAATTTCGCGACACACCTAAAGATTATCAGCAATGCACTCAACCGTGGCAACACACAGGTTGGACGGCTCTTCCTTAGGTATTAAAGATATGTCCGAACATCTCCAGGGAAACATTCTCTCTCTCTCTCTCTCTCTCTCTCTCTCTCTCTGGGTCCTTTGATAGAATTAGTCAGCAAATTGTCATAAATGCATGTAAAGTTTTTGCTTCATAGGGAAACGTCCCTCTTGAGGACTATCAAATATTACAAGCCATGGCTGTGTTACAATGTTATGATGGAGGCAAGATGAACATAAAGGATTTCAGCGAAAAAATGTTCGATTTCCGCAAGTATAAATGGTTCAGACTCCTGGTAAATAATGATGATTGCAGCGAAAATTTGTTGGAATCCCTTGAAGGTAAGTACAGTAAAGGAAATCCTAATTTCAAGTGCCCTGATTTAACGCAAATTCGGATGTATCGCTATGAGTTAGAGTTTAATTTCGTGTTTTATTTTTCCTAGTATTTCTTATATTTGTCTCCCATCTGTTAGGCAAAGAGGAGCAACTTTTTAAAAAAGATTATCAGTAAGGTACCACCTGATGACGTTGTAAAAATGTTGACTTAGGAAAATAATAAAAAGATATATAAAAAGTAGTAAAAACAAAAAAATAAAGAAAATTCAGAACGCTGTTCTTCAAATTGACTGCTCTACAAATCTCAATTATCCACCTATATGAAATTAAATATGCATCCATTTAACTATAATGATACGTCATATGTACTTATCTATCCCTACACAATTTTTATATCACCACCTGATGATGGAGTAAAAATTGAATTTCATCTTCTGTTGGAGTAGTATAAATAGAATTTGATGTTATGCCGAACTTAATCGATAAAACGCCACATTGGTGAATTTGACTTTATTTGTAAATTTTTTAGAGCAGATCATTCTTTGGGGTGGGTGGGGGGAACAGCACATTTGTATCAGTATATATATATATATATATATATATATATATATATATATATATATATATATATATAGTGCAAATAGAATAAACAATTAAAGAAAATGAAACCGCTACGGGAATCGAACCTACGACTGATATGGTAGCCGCTTCAACGTCAACAGCATTCATTAATATTCCGTAGGATCATGAACAAGTGCAGACATGGACAGCGAGAGAACAAAATGAAAAGAGTGGGATCTAAGCGATTATTTGGGCCTCTGCCTTTCCGTCGGACTGTCTCAATGGTTAAAAGCGTCGCAACGTTGAAGTAGCTACATTATCGATTTCAAGTTCATTTCCTGCAACAGCCCCATTTTCATCTATTTACACTGGCTAAGCTGACTGACTTATTCGTCATGTTTATATATATATATATATATATATATATATATATAGCCGCTCTTCCCATTGAACTAAACAGCAAAGCCCCAAATCTACACGGTAAATGAATTAGAGAGAAGATGTGGATGAAGCAGTTATTTGGGCCTTCGCCTCTCAGCCGAGCTGTTTAGCTCAATGGGAGGAGCAATGCTACTTGGAAGTAGCTATCTTATAATTCGCAGGTTCGATTCTTGCAGCAGCTCGAATTTCTCAGATTATTCTATTTACGCTGTCAAGGCCAACCGACCCATTCTCAGTATCAAAACAGGAAAGCATCTCAAATTGAGTTTCAAATAATTTAACATATTCATAAAACATTCTGTTGAATTATATATCCATTTATTGATAATAAAATGGTCCCTGCTGAGAATCGACAATGCAGAAAAGGACAGTAAATAAAGATGAGATTATGGGGATAAAGCATATATATATATATATATATATATATATATATATATATATATATATATATATATATATATATAGTGCAGTATTTTTCAATAATTATACACACAAATATAAACAAGAAGATGATTTGTAAAATGATGTTTCTGATCTTTTATAAGTACGATTCACTTCCAAAACCAAAAAAACGGTAAACTTGTTCTGGATATAGTTAATAATGTTTCTTTAAAAAATCTTCTTCATTTTTTATTTTTATTTATTTTATTAGATGAAGTTTTTTTTTCTTCAAGTCTGAACTTATTTCAAGTAATTTTAATGTGTGATCAGACTCAAAGTCTTGAGAGTTTCTATGGTATAATTTTATTTTCCCAAAATAAAAAAAATCCTCTTTAGAAGCGTTCATTATAGGAAGTTATGTCAATCAGAGTATCTCATTGAAGCCCAAACAGACAAACAGCTAGTATTTACTTTTAACTTAATTATTACAGTCTTTATCGCATCTAAAATCAGGCCAGTTTCCCTTCGGCAATGAGTAAATAAATTTTCTTTATTTGTTTTATCATTTGAATATTTCTTTATATTATTTGAACTTCTATCAAAATATTGAACTCTTCTTTTGATAAAGTTTGTTAGTTTCGTTCATGACCTCTCACAACACCTCCTTAGTTAGTAGTGTTCACACGTACAGCGTGTAACTTGGTCTTTGGTCAATTGTATTTGAACTGACATTTCAGCAGCCCTGGTTGTCAGCATCAGAAACATGGTCAGTGCTTACTTAGTTTTTAAGTTCAGCCTGTTCTGATTCAGCGTTTTCTTCTTTGTGCATGTTAATATATCTGTGTTTTCATTCGGAGATTGTGTAGCGTCAAAATTCATAGAAAAAATATTATGACAATCTTGTTCTCTTACGTTTAAAACATTGGTTTTATTCAAATGCAATTGATATTTGTTATAAACTGTTTTTAATAAAAAAAATAGTCCTTGAAGAAATTTTAAAAAAATTCTTGGTGCTTGCAGCTTATATAAATGATTCCCCCTCGGGTACAATTTCATTTTGTATTAATTCTCTTATTTATTTTTATATTCTAAACATCATGTACCTTGCACGATCTTTATCACGAAGTCATATAAGCTGTACTTCTATCCGAACTTACGAGAAAACGTCGGAAAATGAGAGCCGAGTTTAGCATTATATTTACATTATGAATAAAACACCCCTCGAAACAAACTAACGAATTCCCGTATGATTTGAAGGTCTGATGCATTGGAAACACCTAATATTGAAAGATCAAAATCTTTGAGAGCTATTTCATGTGCGCAAACTAAAAAATTACACTGATTTTATTTTATCCATCTTTCTGGTAAAACAGATTCCAAAGATACAATTATCGATCATGGTCATGAAAGGATTAGAAGGAGACGGAAAAGTGAGTATGCAATTATTCTTAATTAAAGGTAGAAAGGAGACACGGAGTACTCAGTATTAATTAATTCTAACCATGAGCCAACAAAACAATGTTTCATCACATCCTGAGATTCCTTAAATACAGGAACTTTGTTCCACTTTTGAGAGACCATGGGGCTTTTCCGTGTTTTGAAGTAAGCGGTAGTAAGTCACGCTTTCTAAAATCCCAGTGGTAAGTGGGGAGCAGCTGATTATATTCGTTATACTGTTACATCTTTTACAGTTTTTTCGTGTTGACGACTACATGCTTTCTCTACGCATTATATTGCCTTGTTTACGTATACTGTCTCGTGTATGTATTTTTCATCTCGCCTTGTGTGTACATTAGTTATATGTTGACAGTTTTGGTGACAATTTCTAATGATACAGTAAATTTTCAATCTAATGGTACTGTTTAATGACACTCGTTCTAACGGTGCGTCTATTTTTTATATTCTCGCAAGACTGTAGTCGTAGATTAGGTCGCAGCAACAGCGCATTAAGATTTCGGTTTATTCTTTTCACAAGAACCATGAGTTCAACGATGTGTCCACATTCTGTGGTAGTAGTAGCAGGAGAAGGAGGAATGTGAGCAAGTAGTCTTTCTTTGAGTCAATTGATTCTATTACTTGTAAAATATTGCGATACGGAAATATTTCGAGAGTAAATGGCCATTTTTGTCGTTTTTAGCCATTTCTGGCTTTTTGTTCATACAAAATTGCCAAACTCATACACTCTATTACGACATCGTAGCGGTTGGTTTCTTAATAATGTTACGTCTTTGATGACATCACTCATCTTCTTCCCTTCAAATTTCTGTTGTTAAATGTAACCGGGACTGACCGATGAAAAAGCGTTTAATAGAGATGCGTGGACACATCTGAGAAAACTAAAATTAATAAACCCTTAAACTGATTCCATCTAAGGTAACTCAGAAATATAAACAGAAATTTAAGGGGAAAGTCTAATCAGCTAATCAATGACAAATCTGTAATCATGGCACGTATTCCTTGGGTTGATGTTATAACAGGAGTCGACTGAATTTGAAAGTGGGAAAGGTTAGGTGAAGTATTGATATGTTTCTCTCTTTTCTCAACAGCACAACCAGTATTGAAGTTGGAAACACCTTTAAAAGTCTATAAAGTACCTCTTGGACCTGAAACGTGTGAGAAATCACCAATGTACGTAAGAAATATATATTTGTACTTAATTCGACAATATGGGCCAAACTGGGCCGAGCTTTAAAGATTTACATACAATCATAAGAAAATATTTAAAACCCCACCGGCATTTTTCTTTGAAAAACTTCTACAATAGAATTTAAAAAATCTGTTGTCGCTAAACCTGTCCAAATTAGGCTAAAAATGGCCCAAAATGCTTTTTTCCCAAAAATTAGTTTGAGAAACATTTTCAAGTCCAGTGGAGTGCTGATGACAATTTTTATGTCTGTAGACATAACGGTATGGCCAGGAACACTGGAATTCACAAACGCACTCGCGCACGCACACACACAGATAAATAAATAAAAGATAGAACCCTTTGCCACCTTTGGTGGCTATGGTTGTTCAATATAAACCATTTTAGTAACTAGTTCTGAGCTTCTGATGAGCGTTCAGCAAAACTCTGCATCGTGGGTAACTGAAGATTTTATAGGTGTAAAGGTAGCCCCTTAATGTTATCACAGGATCATTTTGATAACAGAAACCGACTAATAATCGTAGTCGATGATGAGTCATTGAGGCTGGGCTTTGCTAAGCGCATGGGGCATAAGATTCGTTCTAGGGGCCTCCAAAATTTACCTTGTCCAGTCTCGGGGGATCTGTTCGCCCCGGGACAGCACGATGGGTCGGGGCTTCCCCTGATGCCTTTGCAACACTAGTTGCAGGGACTGCTGCCATCATTTTTTTAAAAAAAATTCTTTTTGGTATGGAACTTATTGACACTTGTTTTTTTTAAATAAATCTAACCATATAATATGATAAATACAAATTCCTTTGTTTGCATATTCATCTCATTCATCTTGACTAGTTAATTTACCTACCTATGATGAAATTTACGATATAGAAACTATTTAGACTTATGTTCAATCATCCTTCAAAATAGCCTGAGTTGAGCCGAGACTTCAGGAAAAAATGAAATAGGGATACTTGAATCATTAAAAACAAATCATCTTATAATATGGCTTTAGATTTTTTAGTGCCCATCCGTACATAAATAACCCCGTCATTTTTTAGCGGGAATATTCTAGTCTAAACATGTAATAAGCTTAATTACATTTCGTCTGCCAATTTGTTTGTTTGTTTGCACTCAAATGGGATGATCTCATTAGTTAATTCACCTTTTTTTACAACATAACAATAAAAATTACGACGTAGAGACTCTAAAGACATAAGAAATCCTCGCATATCAAAACAGCTTGGCTTGAGATTTTAAAATTAGGATATTTGAATCATCATCATCATCATCATCATCATCCTCATCATCATCATCATCATCATCATCATCATCATCATCAGTCTTTTAACGTCCTTCGTTGGACGTATACCTTCCCCAGGACTCGCCACACTTCTCTATCATGGGTGCCGTGGAGCCAGTACTTCCTGAACTTGTCAAGCTCGTCTCTCCATCTAATATTCTGCCGGCCTCGGTAGCGCATGTGATCTCGGGGGATCTATGTCTTGAGTCGTGATGTCCATCGGTTGTCTGCCATTCTTGCAACATGACCAGCCCATCGCCATTAGAGATTTTTAATGGATTCTATGATGTCTCTAACTCTTGTCTTTTCCCGGATGTGTTGTGCTGTTTTGTGGTCTCTCCATGTGAGGCCAAGCATTATTCTTTCATGTGCACGTTGCATGGTTCTCAATTTACGGGTTTGTCTCTTGGTTAAGTCCCATGTTTCAGCTCCATAAGTGACTATTGGGAGGATGCATTGGTTATACACTTTTCTCTTTAGGATACTTGAATAATCAGAAACAAATAATCAAATGAAATAGCTTTAGGTTTCTTACTGCCGATTCATGCGTAAACAACATGATCATTTTGGACAGGGACATCACGTCTCCCGACATGGAACCCCAGAGATCACATGCGCAACCGAGGCCAGCAGAATATTAGATGGAGAGACGAGCTAGACAAATTCAGAAACTACTGGCTCCGCGACGCCCATGATAGAGAAGTATGGCGAATCCTGGGGAAGGTCTATGTCCAACGACGGACGTTGAAAGACTGATGCTGATGATGATATAGTAGTTTTAAACAAAGGGTTTGGAACCACCTGATTTTGATAGAAATAAGTGTTCGATAACATTAATCCCATTTGTTTTTTGTGCTTTGTTTCAGTTCCGAAGTTGAATCTGATTGGGAAGTGGAGACCAAGTTTTGGCCCGGGGCTCTGTTGAACAAACTTAAGCTCTGTTACATGCCAGAGGACAGAAAGGACCCAGGCGATAGGCAACATCCGCTGTTTGAAATAATCCGTGTAGAGACACCCGTTAGAAAACCACCAGTGAGACCCCCACCTTTTACCCAGTATAGAATTTATGGGAATAACAAGGAAATTTGAAGAAAAAAAAAACAGAAAAAAAAAAGCCAACAAACTAAAAAGCAAAACAATAATAAAATCCTCGTCTTTTACCCGGTATATGATTTTCAGGATCCCCAGGGAAAATTGAAACTTTCGTTAAAAAAAAAAATAACGAAATTCCCGTTTTTACCCGGTATCAAATCTACGAGAATCGAAAGAAATTTTTCAATAAATGTGCTTAATTTCATCTCTGGTTTAGTACATTTGAAAATCACATACACACGCACACGTGCACACTTACTCATATCGAATCACTGTAGCCCCACTAATGGCCAGCCCGACCAACCAACAAATTATCTCATTGATTCTTATCGTTTTGCTCTTCTGTGTGTGTCTCCGGGTGATCCAGGTCTCACTTCATTGTTTATATTTTCAAAAGTACGTTTTGGGTCTCTACGTTCATTCTAGAGCAACGAAGCCCAAATCTTGTGATGGTATTTTCCGATGATTTCGAATAAAACATCTTTTCGGGGTTGCAGGTGGGATATTTTTTCCAGATAATTAGTTGTAGCACACACACGGGCTATGGTAATTCATTCAAGCGAGGTATGGACACACGCACATAGGGTTGGGGACCTCGTACATTTAAGCTAAGCACCTGTTGAAATGGTTGGATGATTCCGGTATAGATCGGCACGTCTGCGTAGATCTGGAATCCCTAGCCCATTGCTTAAGATCAGAGTGTTGTACCTGTACTTCAATAGGATTAACAGGAAGACTAGAGAACTGGGAAACACAAAAACAAGTATCCATAAGTGGGAATAGAAACACCTTCAGGAGAATTTCAAAAGACACACTCAAGTAATTGTAGATCAATCGACATGGACATGGATACACAGAGGAAACCTAAAGAGAGAAACTGAATCTCTATATATATATATATATTGGTCCAGTAAATTGCAGTAAGAAACAACTATATGGAAGCTAAAATAGATCAGACACAAAAAATAGCAAATGTAGACTATGCTGATAAGACAATAAACCAACCATATAGTAAACTAATGCAGGAAATTAACGAAGTACAAGAACATGCAAGATTTGGGTTGGGGTTGTTCCACTGGGAACAGTGCAAGTGATCACATCTTGACTATACAAACCAATGGTAGACGCAGAGAGTAGAATTTGACCTAGAAAACTGAACATAAACCTTCTGGGACTGAGATATAAACTCATCACCCAATCCAGGCCAGAAGACTAGATCTTGCAGTAGGCAGCAAAGGTCAAATAGTCGATTTCACCCTTCCAGTAGACCACAGGGTGAAAAAGAAAGTTGAATAAAATGGATAAGTATCTGGTCTATTCAAAGGAGCTAAAGTTGTAGAACAACAAAGTGGTAGAAGACTCTACAGTGATCGGAGTCCTGGGAAGAGTCTAAAGAAAAGTTTTGAGGAACTTGAAATATGGGAAGAGCGAACACTATCTTGGCGATAGCACTACTTAAATCAAGGTTAATTTTCCGTCCTATTATGACACAAGAATGACTATTAAATCATAAAATCTCTCAAGACTAAATGTCTGATCATATATTAAAACAACTTGAGTTTAATTGAGACTTTAGTAAAACCTTAGAATTAGTATACTTTACTTATTTTGAATTATTGAATTATTAAAAATAAATTACCAACTATAATAGATTTCGAGCCCTTGGAGCTGATTCACATATAAATTAACCCCTTGATTTCTAACGGGTATATTGTGGTTGTAGTATAAGATGCGACAGGGGCCTAGGTTTTCATTGATACAGAATCTCCTAAAAAAAAAAGAGCCCGATAAGATAATAAAGTACAGTTGTACCCTGCTTTTTGAAATCTTGCTTTGTGTCATTTCGTACGAAATATCTACGTTAGTACATGTTCCCCCCGCTATATGAAAGTTGTATCTGGTCTGCACTCTTAAACATGAACAAAAATATAGCGTGACACGTTTTGTGCAAAGGAAATTGGATTTTATGTATATAGATGTATATAATTATAACTTTGAGTAGGTAGAGTTCGGGCTGGGAAAAGACTTGGGTTTAGAATTGGGATTTTCAAGACGGTTCAGTCCTCTTTGCTAGGTTGATCCTGAAAATAGAGGTGCGAGTCTCGCTTGGGGCTGATTCTTTACTTCGGATCTACGTTGCTTACCAGCAATTATAGACTGACAATCTGGGGGCCTAAATAAAGTATCTAAAATTAAATACTGGTTTGGTTAATCACTCAACAGAAACTGTCATGTGACCAATGTCTTTTGACAGCATGCCGTGTTGGTGCAAAAATATTAGCACTTTTAAACCATCATCTTTGAAGCAGTGTATCTCAGCTTAGAATAAAAGTTATTAATTGAAATAAGAACCTTCAGAATCTACACATTTTTGCCAAAACAAGTCCATTTATTTCTGAAGGATATGATTCAAGTCTTCTAGAACCAATGAATACTCGAACGTATTTTGAGCAGCTGCTTGATTGTTGAAGACCTTCTCTTGCAGGAAGTGGTCGAAATACTTGAAAAAGTAATAGCCAATCGTAAAGGGGTGTGGTGACTAAGCTGGGTGAGGTAGAGTTTTATAGCCTAGTTCTTTCAATTTCTGCAGGGTTGTCGAGCTTTTATGTTTTCCAATTTAGTGGAAATGTCTGACAACCGTTGAATGGTCAAAGTTTAGTTCCTCTGCAATCTCTCGAGTTGCTTGGCGTGGGTCCGCCTTAAATTGGATACTGCCAAACTCAGAAATACGTCTGCATTTGAAGGGCTTTCGTCTCGAAATTTTGAAACCAATGTTGAGCTGTGAATGCGTTAACTGCCCCCTGGCTAAATGATTGTTTGATACTGTGAGCAGTTTCCGCTGATTTACGTCCCATTTTGAACTCACGTAACAAACTGCCCCGATTTTGCTCTATTTCTATCTTGAATTTGACAGCCTCAAATTAACCAAAACAAATGGCGGAAAGTAAACGTTCAGTTTGAATACAGCAAAATTCACGCTTTAAAATAGATTCCATACACAAAGATGATTGATACTTAATTCCAGAAATAAGCATCAAAGTCCAAAATGACAAAAAACTGCGATTGCTTTTTTTACACTGCCCTAGTATCATACAGTGACAGAAGTGTATTGAAGCCAATAGCGCTTATTTTAATCAAATTGTGCGTTGTAGTAATGATTTAATCAATCTTTTCAATCACGACATGAGGGGGACAAACTAATGTTTGTACTTTGAATCAGTCTTCTCCTTCTAATCCCTCTCTCTTTTCACTTCACTTATTGTCATTACTTTTGCTTGCTTTTCTTGTCTATCTGGAATCATTTCTCTTTTTGATCCTTCCCCTCCCTGGTTGGAAGGCTTTTATCGAATATTCTCGAGCAAACCTAGTGTCGCACCAGCCACTTGCTACAACTAACTGGCACTTTAAGAGCCGCTGGTAGCTTAGTGAACGAAAAACCCGATTAGTTAATCCTAACATATTCCTGACACAAATCTTATCACACATTCTGCCTAAGTTGAACAGATCGCTTTCAGAATCGACAGGTCATTAATCAAGGATTATCTCCCTTTGCCAAAATTGGAAGTAGAAGGCGAAATGGTCGGAACTATTGAAGGTCTTATGGCCACAGGTCATTGAGTTGGAAATCAGAGTGGCCAGCCGTCACCGTAATCTTAAAAGCCTGACACTTTCCAGGCTATTAAGAGTAACGAAAGGAATTCACTCTAGCCTTAGTGTCACAAGCCTTAGGGCTCTAATGTATCAAATATTGTACTTCGTTTGTCTTAACTGAATACAAGAAATTTCATGGCGATAATCAGAGGTGCTGAGCTGTCGTAGCTCCCTAGAGCACCGGTTTAGCACCTCTGTAAAAAGAGCCAATATAATTGAACGAAACAAAAGGCATTTCTAAACCTTCTTAGAGATTCTCCCCGTTAACATTTGTCACTTCCTTGTCCAATTCATGAAAAGAATGTATATATATATATATATATATATATATATATATATATACACACAAATATAGTGAGTAAATATAAACATGTTTTTTGAATGGCTCATTACAGACTGAACGCACTTGAAACAGGTTTTTAAATGAACCTTTGTTCATTTGTTGAAGAATTCAAAAAAATGAAACAGGATGTACAATCTGTAATGAGCTATTGAAATAAATCTTTACTTATTCCATAACCGCTCTTCTAATGGTACTGAGCACTTTTTTTTTTACCGAAGATCTACTTTATACATTAATACGTATAGACACATTTGTTGTATATCTTATTATTGTTCCCTTATATATACAAATATATATAACCTTATAACGAACTTATATACTAATTTTTCTGTTTACTTGCTTATTTGGTATGATCTCATTAGTTGAATTACCTTCCTATTATGACATAACAATATGAATTACGCCATAGAAACTCCTAAGACTTTGTGTCTGGTCATCATACATGAAAACAGCTTGAGATGAGTTGAGTCTTCAAGTTAACTTAAAATTAGGATTCTTGAATTATTAAAAATAAATTATCTAATAAAAATATCCGTGGGCACCTTAGTGCCGATCTATACATGAATAACCCCTTCTTTTTGGACAGGTATATTCTTATATATATATATATATATATATATATATATATATATATATATATATATATATATATATGTTTTCACTCCAAATTTTTATCTCGTTTATTTCCGGCCCGTTCGTTCCTTTCGACGCGATAGTCAAGTATTACGAAAATGATATATATGATCCAACTAAATGAATATAAATTGCGTGATATTATATAGAGACTCTTATTTGAAATGTTCTTCAATCGTTACACGGTCAATGTATCACCTGACCTAGACAACGTAAATAGGATAAACAATTAGATAAGACCTTGCTAGAGTGGCACCTAAAATCTTAGCACTGCAATCCTGCACGATGACTATGATATTGGTATTGATCAGGGTCACATGATCTAGCAATAATGGCATTTAAACTTCATTTTGAAATCAATTTTCTCAGCTGTTTCAAGCCGGATTCACTAGAAATTTGGTTGTAAGGCGTTCCTTGATATGATGTTTCTTACAAATCATCTTCCACTCTGGCAAAAATGGCGTTCGTTTCAAAATTTGTCTCCCCAGCTGTTTCAAGTCAGATTTACTTGGCACTAGATAGAAAGGTGTACGTAAATAGAATACTTCTCACCTAAATCATCTCCTATGAAGGGTCATTTGATCTAGCAGTGATTGGGTTTGAACTTCATAGTGGATGCCTCGTTGAACTTTCAGCTCCTGTTATTTCATCTCTTTTTAAGTCACAATACAACTCATAGATAATCCGTTGCTTCTAGTAATTCTAAGCTTGGACAGACACTGACAAGGCGTGGCACAGCACAAGAGGACTAAACACAGCAAGATGACCCATCGCAAAATCCGAAATAAAATTAAAAAAGTTCAACTAGAAAGTACTGACAGAGCGTATACCTTCACCAACGCTGTACGTTAACTAAAAACTGAATTAAAACAAATCAGGTTTGGTTGGTCTCTCAAAAGAAACCGTCACGTAACCAACGTCTTTGGGCAACAGGATGTGTCAGGGTGATCAATTAAATTTTTTTATCTTGATTAAGGGTGATTAATGAATAAAGAAGCGTCTCCCCCCTTTCTCTCTGTCTCTCTTTGTCTCTGTCTGTCTGTCTGTCTGTCTGTCTGTCTGTCTATCTCTCTCTCTCTCTCTCTCATTTTCTCATCTTTTGTTGGGCAGAAATTATTCAATAAGTCTGAATTAAAAAGAGTAAATACCACAGGATTCAAGCTAAGGGATCAATATAGCAAAACCTTAATTACAAATCGAACCCCTCGACTAAAAATCTATTTCCGAGGGTTAAAAAAAAAAAGAGCTCATTCTGAGTTAATGTTCAAATTTTCTTGCTCTCCATTTTATTCTAGTTTTCCAAATTTGATAGTGTGCTTTATTCATCTCAGATCTTCTTGAGGTGTTTCTTTTATTATTCAGTAGGTTAGTCTTGTTACTGTTGTTAGAGCTCTTATCAAAAGATACTCTACCACACACTGGGTCAGACAGCCATGATTTGATTTGATTTTTTTACTTATTGATTCAAGTTTTTCTCTTGCTCTATTTAAATGTATGTAAATAACTATAAACTGAAGCATTGTCTTTCACTGTCAATATTTGGACAGAAGAGTACCTTTAAGGTAAGAGCACGCTCCCTTCACAGTGCTTTCTATGTTCCGTTTCTCTAAATAAAGACGTTTCTTCTTCTTTACGCATTATACATACATGAAAAGCTAGCCAGCCAACCAGACCAAGTTTCAAAGCGAAGAGACTTGTGATGACAGTCTATGTTGACGGTTCCTAATACTCACGGCCATTATTACTGCACGTGACATTTCAGCTGTAATAATAACCATCCCAATTAGGTCGCTGGCTAATTTTTGAAATAATAAAAAGTCTGCCAGCAATAATGAACCCGTCACATTCTTTAAACTGAGGAAAATACGCGAACCAGTAGGTTTCTCGAACGATAGACGTCTCACCGTCCTATCTAAATACCGATAAAGAAGCAGTTGCCTTAATCGGATTAGCCAGGTTTTTCACCTTCAAGGGTAAGATGTCAAAAAGTACGTGGGGCAGGGAAAGGAAGCCACTTGACACGTGTCGAGAAAAAAAAAGCCACGTAATTACGGACTGACTCAGATTTGTGTTAAATCC
>OY735217.1:10835528-10900528 GCA_963457665.1 Thysanoteuthis rhombus
AAGGGTTTACTCGGAATATATCTTACAATCATACCATAGGCATTCTACCTATCAAATGTAATGTAAGCAAGTACGACCCACAGTATGATCCAGGTGACAGATGGTGCCCTTTACCGTTGACATATGACCTGACCCCTGGATGATACGATGAAGTAAATATCAACAATAAAATCTTTTGATATTGGAACATTACGTTGCAGTTACATAAAACAATTGTACTGTGCCATTATAAATTATCGATTTAAAGGTTCCAACTTTCAAAGGCATCGTCCTCGGCGAGAGGACCTGTCCTAGGTGGAAGCAAATACCCCTTTTACACCTCAAGCAGACGCCCATCTTGAGGCAAAGTGTTAACTGTGGTATCAGAATATGATAAGAAGTGAACATTCTCTGAAGTTCAAGGTAGGGGTCCTTTCTGGCTCGGGGTGGGGGGAATAGTAGCGACTGGAAGATTATGATATCATCTATAAATCACTTACAGACGGAGAACCAACTACATGTCACTTAGAGATTGCTTATGCATTCAATTCAATTTCCGAAAGGGTCTATCTAACGAATTTGATATCAAGATCCAAGGAAATTCTTTTCTCTATACATTTAACATTTTTAATTTGTCTCGCAATCTTGTTGCGCGTGCTTTACAGTCACAGCCCTGTGGTTAAGAACCATTATCTTGAAGAGTATTTTTACAATTCTGACTGGCATAGAACACAGCATGCTTAAAATGACCACCTGGTCAACAGTTGGCTCAACGTTCGTAACATGTAGTCAATACAAATGGACGATCTCTGAACACATTTCCGAGTTTTATTTGATCCTTACTTTCCAGTTGATCATTTTGTTAGAATTAATCCATTTTTTTCCAGATCTTTTCTCATACTCACCTAATTCTTACCTGCTCAAAATGAAAACAAGAAAGGAGAAAAAAAATAACAATGAATAAAACGAACGAATGAGAACAAAGAAGAGAGTAAATCAGAAATAATGTGCTAAGGATGAAACTGAAATACGTACCGGAAATTAAATGGGATCAACACATAGATGATCCAAAAAGGATTTACTTATAGAGGATGTCACGATGTCAGTATATATATATATATATATATATATATATATATATATATATATATATATATATATATATAATAATCGTGTCATCCACATACAGCTGTTTTGTTGTATTACATCCGTGGCTATAGACTAACAGATATCACATCCATTACCAAGAGGTTGGATCGAAACCTTCATTTCATACCCGAATGCTGATTGATATTTTACCCTTGCCCAACACAGAACTAGACGATCAGTAGGACCGAATTTTAGCGATATATTTACTTACGCACAATTATCCATCTACCAAAGTGCTCCATTCCAGAATTGAAAGAGCATTGCTTATATATATATTGCATATCCGACAGATCCAATAAGTGAACAATGGGATGGATTTCTGGGTAGTGAACTAGCCAGAGCAACACATCATAGTTTTATTCATGTCCCTGAAATCATTACTGCACAACTTGTGAAGTGTGGCTGGGCACATTATCCAGCTGAAAGATGCCATTGCCCTTGTAGAAGAGCCCTGCTATCAAGGAGCAGATCTGGTCATCGATGACATTCAGGTAGGTGGTACACAACACAGTGCCTTCCATCTGATTGATAGGACCTAGTGTTTGCCAGCAGAACATTGCTCGATCTGAACACTGCCAACACTGACTTATCACTTTTCCCACAAGGCTGAGTAATGCTGTTAATTCCCGAAGATAGAAGTAAAGACATATGCTACTGTTCTCCAGGAAGTACAACCCATCAAATCAGGTGATCTTCTATTGAGGCAAAGTTCCGACATTCACTTGCCGATTAAAAACTCTTTCAGTCATTCAGTTATAATGGGTACGCTGACTGACCCACAGTTATACAACCTCATATGCCACAAGAATTGATATACCGTGCGTTTTGATTTATACCTCCCTTCAATTTCATTAATGGTGTCTGCAATTAGTGCCACAGTTGCTCTTCTGGCTAGAACTTGGTAAAAAAAAACTTTGTATATTGATAGGCTTTGGTTGCCAACTGCCTTGTTGACGGTTGGTGATTTTCCCTTTCAGACTACTACCAACAGGAACTCACCACCGCTCAATCATTCCCTTTCAGAAATGCTCTGACCTAGTCATCAGGTTAAAGCAATTTGGCATTTTTCAAACGTGTTCTAGTGGAATTCAAGCTCAGATGTGTTGCAGGATTTTCAATTTCAATTTCCACAGAAGAGTACGCGTTTTTCTCAGGCATATACATATATATATATATATATGTATATGTATGTATATTTTTTTCCAAGTACATACTTTTATTAGCTTTATGCTGGTATCAAAGATGGAATATAAACAAAGAAGTAAATAAACATATTAGAATCCAGAAATTTTTTGAATATAGTTTATTTGTTTTTTTTCTTTTTTTTTTTTGGCTTAATAAGAAATAAAGCATTTTACATCAAGTTTTTTTCTCTTTTTTAAAAAAGTCTTTGTCCCATTAACATGAACATTATTTTTTTTAATAAAGGAACATTTTTTTTCATTTTTTCGTTTTTTGCTTTCTTTTCTAGTAAGTAAGTCTAAAGCGTACATATTCAACAAGAAAACATAAAAAAGAACAGAAGGAAAAAAATTTTCATCAGGTGTCCCAGAAAGCCTTTTTTTTCTCTTTTTCAATTATAGATTCATTTCTTCACTCTTAGTATCAATTATAAATTCATTTCTTCACTCTTAGTATCTATGGAGACTGATGGTTATTTAGTCTAAAATATCTTTTATATTCATAAGAGAATATTTGATGTTGAAATGAAGGGAAATATCTACTGATGAAAATCACCTCCTTTAGGTCATCTTTTCACAGAAGAGATCCATTATCTTTTATTCTATTCATAGAAGGGTTCTACTATCAGTTAGAAGCAGTATCAAGTGGTATATGACATTAGAAGTTTTCCTACCCTGAAGACAGATTAGCAAATGCATTCTTAGCAACAAAATATATTTTAACAATAAAATTTATAATTATGTAATATTTTTCCTTCAAAATGTGAAAAGAAATCTTAAACATTACTGTTTTTCTGCTTTAAAGCTTTTTTTTCCAGCAAATTATGAATATAATTTCAAATTAAATTATACATTGATATGAGTTGTTCTACATGATAAGTGACGTACGAACCATTTTTAAGAAGTTGATATTTTCGTCATTTATAAAGCCACAATACTCTTTTTTTTTCAGTTTTGAATCTCAAACACAGCATTATGATTCACTGAGTGTTCAAGCTTCAAAGTGAAAAGACATTCTAGCTCTAAAAACAACGGAAATATCAACTTATTAAAAATGGTTTGCTGGGCACCAATAATGCATGACCACTCGTACATTTAAATATGATTTGATAATTCCATGCCCACTTCGGGTTTTAAAATCAGGATTGCATTAATTGAGGTTTCAAACTTTGTGTAAATACCATCAAAACTGTTGTTAAAATATACTACCTTTGTCCCATAATATTTGCTAAATTCAATGTATGAAATGTATATGTAAATATAACAACTATTTTGGGACAGATATAGTACATTACTTAGGCATAAAAAAATATGGTTTTAGATAACTATCACTCTGTGATGATCTCAATAATGGAACCTCCCAGATAGATTACAAATCAAGAAATAATTGCGTACCAGAAGTCTTTGCGTAACTTACAAGTAGCTCATGAAAATTCCTAATATTAATCTAAGAGTCGTTTTTTTTCTTTCTATAAACTGCATTTTAATTTCAGAAGCACTGACGTAGCAAGAGTTCTCAGGGGGTTTCGATCCTTCAGGGTCCCCCCCTCCAACATTTTGTGAGATTTGATTAAAAAGGAGACTTTGTGATAAATCGACATAAACTATCACTTGTTACTTGAAAAACAACCCCAAAGGTTGAATTATTATTCATGTAATTCATGTACAAGTATATTCTTTGTTATTGTATAATATAGAAATGCAGCAGATGAACTAATATCTATGAAACGTTTAGGGGTCCCCTCCATTAGCGATATGGGGGTGAAGTTTCAAATAGCCCCCACCGCATCCTGCTTAGCTAGTGGGCATATAATTCATGGTTTAGAAGCACTAGCAATAATGCTGAAAGGATTCGTCAATAGAAACAAATTTTATATCTCATTATTAATTATTAGATTTTTATCAAGTCCTTGATTTCAATTTCTCATTAAATGTATTTTTTATTAATTTCTTGATTCCAATTTTTGAATAATTCAAGCAGTAATAACTTTGATGAGCTGATATTCTCTAAGAAAAAACAAACTTCAATCAAATTTTATCTAATTTCATATTTTTTTCATCAAACTGACATTGTTTTGTCTCTGAAAAATTTGCAAGAAAATATCTTCTTTCACCAAAGGCCATATTAGAAAATACAATGCCTGAAAAATTATTTTTCTTTTTTTCTCATCCATAGTTTATCTCAAAAAACATTACAAACATTCTCGGACGCCTGACGAATAACATATAATTTAAATGAAGCATCAATATGGTAAGTGATGTGGGAGGGGTGTCCAGGAAAAAAAAAGAAGTTTAAAAAAAAAATATGCTTAATAAATGAAGAAAAATATACAAATATTTCTTGAATGATTTTTTTTTTTTTTCGATGTTTGTGTACGTAGGTGTCTGCGTTTGGAACTTGTCTTCTTTCTTGTTCTTTTTGGAGAAATTATTGTTTTGGTCTGTTTGAATACTTGTTTCTAAAAAAATATCGATGAGTACAACATAACAGAATAAAATGATTAAACAAAAAAAAGAAGAAAAAAAAGCAAAAAAGAAACAAATATTACACAATTGTAATATATTCATAAGCAACTTTAGAAAATAACAGGGCCCCAGCGATAAATATATATATATGCATATAAGAAATAATAATAACAATAATAATATAAACGTTATCGATAATAATAATAATAATAATAATAATAATAATAATAATAATAATAATAATAATAATAATAATAATAATAATAATAATAATAATAATAATAATAATGACAATATTGTGTTGCGCTTTATAAACCTTTTCATGTCATTTTATTGTTCATAAGTTTTCACTTTATATTGATTAAATCCTAATCGTGGCTTTCTCTTTCAATATGTGTGCTCGCATATACACATATACAAATGCATACACACAAACATATATATATATATATATATATATATATATATATATATATATATGTATATGGTAGTAGTAATTTGATAATGTGGAAATGAAAGCTTGAGAAAAAAGTGTTACATCTCAAATTTTTCATTATAATCAAGATGTAGGATTACTCATTTCGCCCTCTTACAGGCATCATCAGACATTTGTGCAGTACAGAGAAAGTTTTGGTAAGTTTCATGCCACATATTTCTCTTTATTGCACACATGATGACTGTGAAAGGGTGAAGAGAGAAAATTATTTTGATAGTAATGAAAAAATTGTCTTTTTTGCAATCTTTCATTTCCGCATTGTCAAATTATAACTACCATTCTGTTGGATTGTCTTACATCCACACAATGTATATTTATATATATATATATATATATATATATATATATATGTATGTTTTTGTATGTGTATATATACACACAAATATATGTATGTAGAGTTTTTGTGCATTATTCCGGATTAGTTTTTGTCATTGGTACTGGTGTTGTTATTGTTGTCATTGTCTCTTTGATGTTACTGATGATGATGTAATAATTGCTTTTGTTTCTATAGCATCGTTTATCCCTCCGCCACAATTACGATTAATTTGTTTTGGTTTTTTTTTTTTCAAATGTTTCCTTTATTTGTGTAGTCAGACAGACACACAGACAGTTAAAAACATAACACCCTTCCCCTCCCGTCCACCCCAGATACCCTTCCCATGATCCCTCACCCTTCCCATCAAGCCCCTCCCATCACCATCACCAACATTCTTCTAAAATCTTATTCATTCATTTTTGTATGATTTCATTTTTTGTTTTTTTTCCTTTTCATTCCAAATATTTTTTGGAAGAATATTATTAATTTTTTTTGTTTTTAATCTTTTAAAATTTTTTTGGTGGATTTTTTTGATAATTTTTTTTGTAAAAAGCTTGTTGAAGTTATGATATATCTATTAAGAAGCTATTATTTTTTTTTTTGTGTTATTTTGACCTATTCGGTCAGAAATTATGTCCAGTTTAGTTTTCAAATTGTTCTGAATTCATAAATTTCATGTTTTGCAAGTAGTAATTGATCTTTCTTCTTCTTCATCATATATATATATATATATATATATATATATATATATATATATATGTGAGATTTTTTTCTGGTTGCTGTTAGTAGTGTTCATTTTCAGTTACATGTCATACGTTTTTCCAAAACATATATAAGAGAGGGAGAGCACCATAGTATAGTATGTATATATGTGAGTATGTATGTACGGTTTTCTGTATGGTTCTGCATACATGTGTAGCTTGCATACATATGAATATAGTCTTGCATACCACCATATGTAGGTACATATGTACATGCCATACCAAACTCTGTCTATGGTAATATGAAAGTTCTTGGATTTTTTTGAATAAATCATCAGGCTGATTGATTATTGAAAGTAATTGATCAAAAAGAAGTCATTTGTGACGGTGATTTTTTTTTTCTTCCTCTTTTTCTCAAAATTGTCCATTTATTTTGCTTCCCACTTCCCCAGAAAGGTCAACAAAATCGACCAGGGTGTCCGTAAAGTCCCTAACAATTTTTTTGCTTAAAACAGTGAAATAAAATAGATAAAGACTTTATGGACACCCTGTATATTATTGTCACTCACATATTTTTTTTCTATTTTTTTTTCTCAAAAATATTTGAAAAAAAAAAAATTGATATTTTTTGTTTGTGCCTTTAGAATTTCTCTATCTTATTTCACTGGAAAAAGAAAGAAAGACAGAAAAAAAAATTGTCGCCAACCCAAAAATGCAATTTGCTGTTGGTTATATATAGGTTTTTTTCTTTCTCTCTCGCTTTCATTTAGTCGTCGACGTCACTGGATTTTTTTCTTTACGTTCTGGTAGATCACATTGTTTTGGCAGTATCAGGGAAAGAAGTGAGAAAAAAAATAAATGAAGACTGATCGAATGTAGAACCCAGACTCCAAAACTCAAGTCAAAAAGCACAATATTCAGATTACACAGTTATCAAAATTTGCTAATCTTTGCTTTGACATACATGTACCTATGGAAGTGTTTAATCAGTATTTGAGGTACCATGAATTATCCGAAGGCTCTAAAAAGGATAATTTTTTCATTCAAAAGTATGATTAAACAGCATATATATGAGATAACAGGGCAATAATGAAATTAAAAGCCTTTTGCTCTATCTCAGATTCCGCTCCGTTAATTTGTCTTGATACGATGAGAAATAGTTCATCCCATGTGCCGAACTGGCATTTTCATAAAGAACAAAAGACAGGCCTTTAATCTCAATACTGCATACATACATACATTCTCACAAATATATATACGAATTTATGATGGATAAGTTGATTAATTATATTTTTCTATACAAAAAGTTATGCTTTTTAGAGCTTTTGTATGAGTTTTGGAGTCTCTCTATGCTTGTTAAACACTGCCATAGGTATTTAGATATCAAAGCGAAGATTACAAAAAATTCAATTCAATTGATAAGTTTTTCAAATTTTGTAACACTATTTCCTCCCAATATTCTGTTCAGTAATTAAATGGGTCTGACTTCTACATGTTTTGATTAAATCAATTCAAATTTTGATAACGGTGTAATCTGAAAATTTGCACTTTTGACTAGAATCAATTTTGAGTTCTGGATTCTACATTTGATCCAAGAAAACTTCTTTTTCTCTTCATTTTACTTTTTTTTTCTCTCTCTCATCTAAAGTGCCTTTTATTTAGTTTCACCAATTAATTTCTTCATAGATTTTCCAGACCCAGAAAGCTTCTTCTGGGAAGACCACTCATCTCTTAGGGGGAGGGGTATTTTTTTTTTTATAAAGTCACAACATTAGAGCCTAATTTTCAACAAATGCATACGCAATATAGTTCCACCAGCAAAAATTCACAAATAATGCTTAAATTGCACGTATGTGATATGAAAACCCCCTCTTCATGTTCAGAATTCAACTCAACAAGTATTTTTTCGTACCTTAAAATCCCGAACAATGAAGATCAGAAGTGAATGGTCGATACATTAATGAGCAGATATCAAAACGTGGAGTTTGTTTCTCAAAAAAAAAAAAAAAATCACCAGCTGTAAACAAGAAAAAAAACGCCCATGATATATATCATAGAGGTGTCCTCACATCACAGTCCTATTTGCCAACAACATGTCATATATCATGAAATCTTCATAGCTTACTACAGCAAGTTATTCCATCACTACAAATGAGTGTATTCAATCTGGTAACACACTGATTTTCAAACAGAGATGTAAGAATAACTGTTCACTGAACAAATTCTAGATGCCCACTCATAGTCTTGAACTGCAGGGTTAAAAGTCAAACTATTCAGAGGATCAATATGTCTATTAGACAAAATGATTTAATGTGAACAATTGTGGAATACTGTATATAATAATCAACTTGCCGTTGAATTCATATTACCTATAAGACACCAGTAAGTACACCTCTACAACATACACCAATGCATATTTACAGTTAATGATTATATGGAGGAACAGACATAGTTTGTTTTTTTTTTGTTTTTCTTTACCTTCATACAAGGAAAAAGCTCTACAATGAAAAGTGTAAAAGTCAGAATAAATTTTCCTGGTCCAATCGATTTCACATCTCAAAAAATACAAACAATTTATATAAGTCAGATTTTCCTTCTTCTTCTTCTTTTTTTCTTTTTCTACGTTTCTTCTTTTTTTTTTCTTTCCTTCAATGTCAGCCTCTCTTTTTTTCTCTTTCTCTCCCTCTTTTTGTTTTCTTTTTCTTTAACTTTTTTTGATTTGTTTGGTTTTTTTGTCACATGTTGTCATGGTTATAGCACCACTTTAAAAAAAAAAACGAAAAAAAAAACCAAAAGAAGAAATTTTATAACAAGAACAGCGGTGAAAACCTTCCGTTAGTCTCAGGAACTCGCTTGGATTGGATATGATTCTTGTTTGGGCTGGAAGTACGTCTGGTCCGGGTACTTTTCGACACCGACTTCCTCCAAGACTGGAGCACTGGGCGAAGGTCCACGGTACTCACTGGCAATCACGGGCGGGTTTGATGAGAGTACAGTGGTTTGTGGCGGATGATGATGCAGTTCGCCTTCAGAATCCAGTAACCGGTTCATGGTCTCTGTTTTTTCTGATCTTTCCTCATCGATGTATCGTCTCTTGTTTTCAATACAGGGAAACACGTTCCGAAGAAGGGCACCCATCGATGAAGGCTTCTGTTTTTGTAAGCTGTCACCTTTGTCCGACGATTTCTCTGGAATCTCTATGGTTTCACCTGAAAAGACACGTTGATATTTACTTATCTATTCCCAGGATTCGATAGGATGGTATGTTTGTTAAATGGCAATATAGATGGTCATATATATAAGTACACGTCTAGTTCTGCTCACATAGGGAATTCAATAAGTACACATATATGTGTGTATGTATGTGTGTACAAGTATGTCATGGTTGATTTGTTTAAATGAATTGATGTTGACACTAATCTTTGAAAATGAATGTGGATGCTCATGTATACCAAAATTCTACATTGTTTTGCCCGAATATGGGGTTGGGGGCACTTACTCCCCATCATCCGTAATTCAGGGCAAATCAGTATAATTTGGGCAGAACTAAATAAATTTTCAGGCAATCAAGCCATCTGATTCCCTTAAGAGAAAAATTTCCCATACACCAATGTGTACGTATAAGGTTCTGTAAACATAGGAAATTCAATAAGTTTGTGTGCGTGAATCGATGAGTCATTGTAGATTGGTGAATATAAATGAATGTCAGCATTAATGTGGTTTGTTTCTCAAAGAAAATGGGGCCTCTGCTAAAATTGGACCCGTGAATGATAAGGTAACCACTACAATGTAGCATCTCTCTTACAATTGAGCTAAACAGTTGCCAGTAATGCATAAGTCCCAAGTAACAATTTCTCATTTTGTTCATTCACAATCTATATCTGCTGTATTTGTTTCTTTCAACGTTGACAATTATGTTATTCAAAAAATGGTCTCTGAATGCACCTGCTCCCTGACTTAAACAACTTGCAATTACCTGTACAAAGGACTGAAATATTTAGATATAAAAATCTCATATGAATATAAAAGCTGTGCTTCAAAATTCAATAAGATGTAAGTGAATATGAAAATGTGTCTGGTCATACATGTTTATAAGAGCTTCATAAAAGCAAAAATGTATAAAAAATTCCAGTAGCATACTAACAAAACATACTAATTATGTTAATACCATATATATCTCAGTTGTAGGTCTGGATAAGATTTTTCAAGTAATCAAATAAAAGCGTACATAATATGAAAATTACCCTTCTAGTTAAGAAGAAGGTATATGCAATTTGCCCAATAGAAACAGTTACATAAAAATGAAAGATATGTAATAAATTATGATAGAGAATATAAAAAATAATATTTGTCCGACTTACAGAACATTCCGTGATACGACTCAGCAGACGGAATGGACACCTGGTTGTAAGCCAGGGAGCAGATGTGTAGAAAATTCAAGATGTGTAGAAAATTCAATCTGTATGTGTATGTATACGTGTGCATACATGTATGTGCTTGTGAGTATGTCATGACTGATATGTCAATGAGAGTGCGTATGTGTTTACAAGATCATGAATGTTATCAAGTGTGTATGTTTGTATCAGGATATAATTGTGATCCATCTCTTAAGTTCGTAGCTTGAAGATGAAAAAGCATTTATTTCAAACAACCAATAATTCAACATAATCACCTCACATGACCTGACTGGGTACATACTTTACTTTCATTGGACAACGTTCAACATTGATACATTACATTGACCATGTACTACCATGGACCTCCAGGGTCAAGCCACTCTCTTGAGTATGCTACATCACCCAGCTCTTTGTTTCTAATATACAGCGTATCAGGTTACAAAAAGCAGCAGTGTCAAAGCCATACCAACAGCAACGAATTTCATCAAGACACAAAGTATACGGGGATGATTGCTTTATTCAAAAAAAGAACCTCGAAACTATACACATGCAAATTAGCACCAAAAAAGCTTAAGATATCTTTGATCACCACGAGGGATTGACTGTCGGTTTCTTGAGTGTTTCTCTAGCGTCAATTTACATGCATCTACAACGCTATTTTTGCACAGTTACTTTGAATGGCGCTTCCCCAGATTTCAAAGAAGGAAAATCAGATCTCGGTAGTTGACAGATATTCATGCAAGGCATTTGGCTATTTAATACAGCAGACTAACATGACAAGCAGAGGACAAAAATAATCATAGTTCATTGAATAATTAGATTTAACTCCTTTTCGTTGTTTTGAATCCTCATGTATGTATACATATATAAACATATATATATATATATGTATATATATATATATAGATAGATAGATAGATAGATATACAGGTAGATAGATCATTGCAATTTTGTTACTAATAAGTTTCATACCATTATGATCAACAGATGACTTTTCTTCTGCTTATAGGTACAAGAACATTGTTCTTTATGGGGTACTTCTCTATAAGTTTTTTGTTGGAGCCATATCTGGCTGTGTTATTTGGGGGAAGATGGAGTGGGTCAAGGGTCATGGGTTCAGCTTTATTTCAATCTTCTTAGATTGGTGTGGAAACAATATTCTAGTTGTATACAAAGGCAGAATAATAACTGTTGATCACAAAGGCATGAAACTGATCTGTAACAACAATATACTAAATATCTACCAATGTACTTATGCTCGATTTTGAAATTTTAAAACAATAAGCACTATCACCATATGTAAAGCAATCCCTAAACACAGTAAATAAATATATATATATATATGTATATATATATATGTACATATATATATATATATGTATATATATATATATATATATATATATATATATATATATATATATATATATATATATATATATATTTCACCAGAGCAACTAAGGCAATTGCAGATATTCAGAAAGATATTCAATAACTTACAAGGAAGTTTAAAATCCCTACTCAGCCGTCCAGAAAGGGGACACTCTGCAACAGACGTCGTATAACAGATGCAAACAGATGTAAGAAGAGAAATGTGGGTCAAGTCACAAACCAGATCAACTTTTCATCAGACTTCCCAATAATTTTTAGGCTTAAATATATATATACATATATATATATATATATATATGTATATAACCATATATATATATATATATATATATATATATATATATATATATATATATATATATATATAAAAGATTCTTTGGAAAATAATGATGCATTTCAAGAAGGGAATTGATGTGATTATATACTGAATGCAAAGAGTATCGGATACATTTCAGAAAGCTTATTATGACATTTCCATACACCCACAAAATAGAAAGTTTTCTGATTTATGTATTATTCAACGTTCAACAAAGGGCTAGTTGAATGTAGTGCCCAAATGTACGTAGATTTTTTGTATGTAAAGTCATAGGTTGGCTTGCCATAAGGCCACAACTGTGAGGCACCCAATGAAGATAAATCTCACAAGTGAGAATAGGTCATTAGCCGTATACAATTCTCCTAAAATAATTAATTTCTCCCTAGTTCTAGGTGCTTTCAATCCATTACAACCTAGAACCATCCCAACATTAGTTAGTTTTTGGAAGAAAAATTTCTCTAAGATTTTATGAGGGGGGGTCTCTATTTACAATCTAGAAGAACTGTGTGCAAACAACCAAATCTGAGGCAAACTTGCCTCTCGCTAGTAATAATATGAGAAACCAACTTGCTTACCAATACACCATGACATAGTACTTGTGTAGGTGTGTTAGTTTACTCACAGTTGCCCGAGGCTAACATGAATTGCATTAGAAGAAAATTGAAAATTTATAAATGTAATTATAAACATGGTTTTATCAATATTCTGTGCAACTTATTAGTTTCTTGTTGTGGTCTTGCCGGCACTGGAAGTTCTGCAAACTAAGATGGAGTAGGCATCATTAATTCTATATTTCAACTTGTTTCTTTTCAGAAGCCACTTGGCCAGTAAATAAGTTAAATAAATACCTCAATGAATCAATATATTTCTGATCATTGGCATTTATATCTGTGGTTGCATTTCAACTTAATTGATAGATAAAGTTGAAAGTTTAAAACATATCTACATCTATATATATATATATATATATATATATATATATATATATATATATATATAGTGAATTGTGTCATCCACTAACAGCTGTTTCATCGTATCACAACTCTTCAGTGTGGCTATATACATATATATATATGTATATATATATGCATGTATATATATATGTATATGTATATATACATATATATATATATATATATATATATATATATATATATATATATATATATATATATATTCTGCCAACTCTTGTACTTAATTTATCAATAAAGGTATGTTTGTGTGTGAGTGTTTTTTACCATCATACATACATACATACATACATACATACATACATAGTTGTTTTCATGGTAACAAGCAAGACCACCTTCGAGTTCCATTCCTCTTTATCGCCTTTTCAAAATAATTCCTCATCTTTTGTTTCATTTCATTTACTTTTCATCTTTGTTTCATAGACAAGATTCCCTCCTCTTGTAGGCTCTGAGATGGTTTTTGAGGCTCTCAGCTGATTTGCAGGGGTCATGGCAGATCATAAAGGTAATTGGCAGAATAATAGATCCTAATTGAGTTACTGTTTTATAATGGCATGTGCTTAGTTAATATTCCTGGTTACGCCTGACTGTGACCGGCAGTCTTTACTACGAATTTCGGAATAACAAGAAGTCAGTCTGCCTGCATACACATATACATATGCAAAGTTGTTCAAAAAGTTATGTTGAATTTGGGGAATTAATGAAATACCAGTATGAATGTAACAAAGATTAGATCTATATCTTCGGGATGTATTAATCATTATTATTAGCTATGAAGGAGGCTGGCTTTGGAACGGAGTTGCCGGACGTCTTTTGCTACATAAGACCAATATTGTCTGGTCTAGAGACAAAATTAAGTAGCTCATTGATGATAAAAACCTGAAATAGAGTTTATTATTTGAAATTCTTTCAACTGCTTTTCATGTTCATTTTCTATTTCATCATCAATTTTATTAGTTGCTTTTTACCACAACTTTCGACTCTGGTTAATATCTGACAATGAGTAAGTAGCGTTGATTGGAAATTATAGAATAAGCCTCAAGTGGGATTGAATGCACATCCCTATAACCAGAGGAAGTACTGTTTAGTGTGTCTCACCAAACCAATTAAGCCACCAAGACTACAACTCGAAACAGAAGTTCAAAAAACAACCTTAAACCTATCTTTCATTCCGAACGTAGCCACGTTTTGTATTACGTTCTGGTAGTTTTATTTTCCAATACATTTTTTTGTCTTTTAATTTTATATCTATGTACTCATCCAAATTTGCAGCAGCATAGTTGTCCTGGGGACTTCATTTTAGCAGTTGAAAAAGTTTGAATTTTTCACCTTTCCTTGCCAAGTATTTCATGTCAGTCTCCCACCAAGAATTTACTACTTAGTTGTGTCTATCTTCAACCTGACTAACTATTATGAATCACAGTTATTTAAAATCTTTACGATTACTTTTTAGCTCCAAATCAATTTCTATCGTTACTGAGAAGAAAACCAGAAAAATCTAAAATAGAGTTTGTCTCTCAATCTCAGTGGTTCTCGGAGTTTTAGGTCCAGTGGTAAAAACTGAGGTTTTGGGTCAACTAATATAGGCATTACACTATATCTTGTTCCTAAAACCCAGCCTCACCATATACCAAGTTCCCAGAATCCATAACTGCTCATTAATCCCCTGATAATCCAAGATTTCCCTTATTTCACCCCCATTTTGAATGGTCATTTAGTGATTTTTTTCACTATTACACTTTCCATTATCTGTTCCTCCCCTAACAGAAATTCCTCCCCAATTGTCTGCTGGCTGAAACACCCCCCCCATTGGAGAAATATCTGATCTAGCATAAGTTACAGAGAAACTGACATTGGGTAGTGAAAGAGTTAACAGAAAAGCCGAAAATATATTTCAGATTCCTATTTGTTAAACATAAAGGTGCTTCCATGTTATTATAATCGTGTTGTGGGAATGGTTCACAACCCTCACTTGTAAACCAGAAACTCACCTTCAATATGCAATTGGTTTGCAATCTCGTAGACAATGTCCTCTCTCCCACACGTCTTCAGGCAATTGAAGAGGTCTGCTATCGACTCAGCCTTCTCCCCTCGCCAACTTCTCCATTCTTGTAGGTAGCCACTCACTGCTAGCTTCGGTTGACTCCCTGGATAAAATGAAAATAAACATATCCTATTTACTTCCAAGTTTATGATCAACGAAAGAAAAACATGTATCAGAAAATTATTTTGAGAATCCAGCTTACCAAAATAAATTTGTAACAAACACTCTTTGTTTGAAGAAAAAAAAAAAATTAGGTTAACACTTAATGTCATAAAATGTTTAATACCATTCCTGATTGACATAAGAGCTCTTTGGTGGAAGAAACAGATTTTGCTAAATCTATTTCGTCAGATGGAATGAAAAATAAAAGAAGAATTAACCTCAAGTTGAAAGTGAGGTAACTTAGATCAGTTTTAATTCCACTAGTGCATTTTCTCATATGAAACTAAGAGTTAAAAAAAGATCCTAAACATGATTGCTATTGTTTTCAGTATTGTTGAAATATCAACCATAAAATGAACATCAAATTCCCGAGAACCCAATGGAAAATCAATTTCCCAAGATATAGACACTAAAACCACACCGCGATAACATAGACAATTCTCAATCTCAATCGTGTCACTACAAATCATACAATAAGTGTCAACAAAGGTTTCTTCAGTTTCTAAGTTGGTCGGTCAGTCACTTTATGCTATGTAAGTCATATGCATATCATACGTGCAGGCTCAACTATTACAAGAGGGTTGATTATTTAAATATTTACTCCTTGTTATGTCAATAAAAAACATTTTCTGCTTCTCCCCCCCATACGTATTTCAGTGGGGAGGGATTCAATAACCAATATGAGTTTATGCTGAACTGGTGTCTAGTTTGTGCCTGCTAGTTTTTGAAAATTGAGACTTTCTAGTGATTATTGGCAAACAAAAGGCGTGAGAAGTAACATTATTTATTGATCGTCCCTTCTCACAATGTTTCAATTGATCACCCTCAACAAGGTAGGCATCCTAAAGACGTTTGTCATAATACAGTTTCTTCTGAGAGACTAACCAGACCTGTACAAATTTATTTATTTATTATTGTTAGGAATGCCCTTTGCTCTTTTTATACTTTCAATAAAGCTTTTTTGACTTGAATCGGTATTTTATCTTCTTCCCAATATTCCATCGGAGAGCAATAAAATCTTATTGACGCATAAAAGCCCGAGAACTGATCCAGAGATAAACCTCATGTGAGGCTTCGGGGAGGGGGGGAAATATATACTTTGAAATCGTTACTGAGGCCAGAGTTATAAAGTATGATTTACAAAAGAGTTCTAGGGCTATTGACACAAGGCATTGTTATTTATGACCACATTCCTGCTACTTTGGCATCTCTACGAAGCAATTTGGTCTCAAATAATTGGAAGCTTGCAGTTATATACACACCAATATCTCTCTCTCTCTCTCTCTCTCTCTCTCTCTCTATATATATATATATATATATATATATATATATACATATGTATATATATGTATATATGTGTGTTTATATATCTATGTAGTATTCATGTGAGTATTTTGAAACAGTACTTTCATGTTACTGTTTCTTCAGTCATCATTAAAAGTTATTATAAGCATGAGCTTGTGTGTGTGTGTTATATATATATATATATATATATATATATATATATATATATATATATATATATATATATATATATATATATATATATACATATATATATATATGTATATATGTATACATATATGTTTGTAAGTATATGTATGACCATGAGATCTGGAAAGACTTATAAACCCCCCCAATCCAATATCTGTTTCCAGTGTTGAACCATGATGATTTATATTCAATATTAAAGCATATTATTTCATGCTTGAAAGTATGCGTGTGTTGGTATAGTGTTAACACATCTGCATATCTCTACAGATGAGGGCATCTACATACATACATGTATATATATACGTATCAGCATATACTTCTACACTTATAAAGACTTCTGGTTGAGTTTGGATTACACTGGGGGAGAGATTAGTGATGATTCGGAAAGACCATAATGCTGAGTGATAAGGATTGTTTGCTTGATTCATAACGTGAATTGTCGAGGGCCTGCGACATTACACAATCGTTATCTAATCACAATCAAATGGAATTCGCTCGCATGATGTCCCTAGAAATGTGTGCATGCAAGGCAGGGATAGGGGGTGGATGATATCATTATCATCACATCAGAAATAAGTGCAGAACCATCTCACTAGAATTGGTTACCTATGTTGACAATGGCATAAATCTTGGACTGCCATTGTAAATCGATTAAGGGAACTCAACATTGGTAAAATACCACAGTGTACAGGAATCCTTTGTTTGATGGCAAGAGCCACCACTTCAAGAAAAAGTGTAGAACACCATTTGCTTTGGATTTGATAATGTAGAACATGTCCTGCATTTCCAGTCCAGGTTCATCTTGACTGGTCAGAGCCTGGACATTGCTATCTGGTCTGTTAACACGTTGATTGCCATCCACAAGTACGCATGGTGCATCAGTTTTTGCCAGTCACGAGTATACTCGAGTTGGACTTTTAGTGGTCAGGCCCCCAAAAATATGTTGTTTTTCATTGTTTTTTTAGCATTTAATCATGAATTTTTTTTGTTATTTGTTGAACCTTCAAATATTTACGGGTTGCGAGCGTGCACCAGCAATAATAATTCTTTCTTATTACCCTTGACCCAAAAGAGGACTGACATGGTAAAGAATGACTCTTTTTCAGCAGGGAACCCGTAGCAGCGGAGAAAGAAACATTTTGAAATAGACTGGCAGTCAACGTGAACTCAAATGATTGAATAACCATTTCATTCGTAAGAATATGACGGCAGGGCTCATAAACACTGACTGGTAAGTTCTGAATACAGGAGGAATGATATGATGAGGTTACATTTTCATCTGAATGGAAAACCAACTCAGTCTGGTGATTATGATACTTGAGCCCCCAAAACCATGCTGGACCCAAGGGTCATCCACTGATAAAGGCTTTGTTAGAGCCAGTGCTGTTGTTTTCACAGCAACACTTGTAATAATTGAAAAAGGGTCAGCCAAAACTGGTTTCCCTCAGTTTCCAAGTTGGTTTGTCTATGAGTGCATGTATGCGTATACATCGTGGAGCTAGAGGGCTGAAATTCAAAGATTTGCTCCTTATCATTTCTAGGAAAAAAATTTTTTTTTTGTTTCTTCTCCATCTCCTCCGTAAGTAACTTCTTAGAGGGGGATTTCAGTTTGCAAAGTAAGTTTATGCTAAATTGATCCCTTGATTTGAGTCCGTTTGTTTATTGAAAATTCAGGCTTTTTTTTGTGATTACTACCCATCAAATGCTGTGAGGATTAACTTGTTCATTGATCACCCTCTTTTACAATTATCCTTATTGATTACCCCCAACATGGCATGCTGCTAAAAGACATTGATTGTGTGAGAGTTTCTACGGAGTGACTAACCATACCTATATGTGCACATGTATAAAATATCTTAGTATACATGCATTTGGATAAAAACTGGATGTCAGTGTGTGTGTTTATATTAGATGCATTTATATATAAATAAACTGATATTGATGTGAGTATAAAAGATGCATTTATATATAAAAAGACCGATATTGATGGGTGTATAATAGATGCACTTATGTATACATAGACTGATATTGACGTGAGTTCAATAGATGTACTTATATATAAATAGACTAATATTGATGTGTGTATGATGGATGCAATTATATATACATTGACTGATATAAGAATAATTCTATAATTATGAAATATTATGGATAAAAGTTTTATCGGGGTAGAAGTTGAATTCAATGTTCAAATGACTCTCTACGTGCACGAAATTCCTCAATTTCTGTGGCAAAGAATAGATGATATCGTTGAGGGATTGAATTTTCATACGAAATTTTCACAGTATGACATTTGATCGATGAGAATTCTGTTCACAACTGGATTGAGTGGAATTGACAAGGTAGGGGATAATGTTGGAAAATAAATATTTGTTGTGTAAAATAAAGGCTTTTTTCATCATCATACTACAGACTTATTGATTCACCCTCTCCGCGATATATATATATATATATATATATATATATATATATATATGATAAAGTACAAATCAGTAATACAATATCAGATAACGTCCTAAATGAGAATCCAAATAAATCAAATCATTCGCCTGAAGAAGCCCGAACAGAGCAGAAACATAAACGTGTTTGTGTTGGGAATTCTTTTTTTCATTATATATACATATATATAAATATATAAATATATATATATATACGTATATATATATATATATATATATATACGTATATATATATATATATATACGTATATATATATATATATATATATATATATATACATATATATATATATATATATGTATATATATATATACGTATATATATATACATATATATATATACATATATATATATACATATATATATATATATATATATATATATATATATATATATATAATCTAGGAAGCTTTGCAGCTTTTAACATCAAATTTATAAGAAAAACTTTTACATCATTTCATTTATGTATTTTCCAATACCTGGTCATGTTATTCATGCAATTTTCTTTGGTGTTTTTCATGTTCAATACAGAATTGGATTTCTCTTTGAGACGATCAGTTGTTTACCATGTAACCATTTCAGGGATTTAAAACAAAACAGTCATATCAACATGGCTCTCCAGTATTGATCAAACACCACCTCCCCTTCAGCTATGATTTGAATATATAGCTTATGTCATGCCACATATAGTTTGGTATTTCATATAAAGTTTTTTCATAATGTGTAGTAAGCAGATGTTATTTCTTACTACACATCACACAATTTTTTTCAAACACAGGGCTTACCTTGGTTATCCCCCAAAACAAATATATATATGCGCCAAGAAATGGATATAAATGATCCAACAGAATGATTATAAATTTTAATATATTATACAGAAACACTTATTTGAATGATCTCCCATTATTAAATGAGTTATGTATCACTTGGTCTAAGCAACATTAATAGAATAAACAATTAAAGAAAATAAAGCTGCTGCAGAAATCAAAGCTTGGCCAATAGGGTAGCCACTTCAATGTAGCATTGCTTTTACCATTATATAACAATGCAATTTGTAATCATATATATATATATATATATATATATATATATATATATATGCATGTATATACCTTGTAAAGCAAAACCATACCTTGGTTATAAGTATATACATATAGCTTACATATGCAAAAATATTTCTCTTCAAATTCCCAAAGTGTCTTATATAAAACTCATGTGAAACTTGATTATACTTTGTATATCCTGTATATTTCATCTATATACAAAACTATATGTTAAGTATTCAATCATGATTTTTCTAAGCTTAAATAAAGTAACAAAATGCGTACTTCATAAATTAAATTATGAAATAGTTGCCTTTGGTGTGTATAATTTTTGGCAAGCTTTTAGATCTTCCCATTTACAAAAAGAAAAGCTAGAACACAATTATATTAAGGCTTCACAGGAATTATCAAAGGTTCGTTTGTCTATTCATTTTTTCTTTTCATGAAAATGTAAAGATCGGAAATTATACTCCTGCTTTGTGAACTTGCCTTAGGAGAACACAAACTGCTTTTATAATCCAAAGGAGAATGCTTACTCGAACGAAAATATGATTACTTTCATTTTCATTATTTGACTAAGCAATCCTGTGACTCTTTGGGTTACTAATTGGTCTGTGCTCAGAAAAGGACATCATCATCATCATCATCATCATTAGTCTTTTAGCGTCCGTTGTTGGACATAAACCCTTCACAGGATTTACCAAACCCCTCTACCATGGGAGTAGCAGAGCCAATACTTTCTGAACTTGTCTATTCCATCACACTGTCTTATATTTTGCAGGCAGCAGTTTTGCATATGATCTCTGGGGATCCATATTGTGAGCCATTATGTCTAGTGATTGCCTGATATTCTTGCAAGTTGTCAAGCCCACGATATAATTTTTCAGTTGCCTATCGCCGAGACTTTTTCTATATTCTCCAAGTCTGAACATTCTGGGGGTATCTTAATTCAAAACCTACATTTTCTGTTTCAGAAAAATGATTTCCAAAGGACGTAAATTGAAGTAATCAAAATACTTCAAAGCCATAGTTTCATAAGATAGATAGAGAATCGAGTTCAGCCTCATTGTAACATCGTAACTGGAACCCCAAAACCTAGATTTCCAGATTAAAGTAAGTGAAAAAAAAAAAAAATGCATATAAATGGAATTATCAAATAGTTACCTCTGGTGTAAATAAATATTGGCAAAATTTCAATCTTAGATCTTCCCATTAACACATACAAAAAAGATCTGATACAATTTTATCAAAGCTTCATTAGAATTTCTTTCATTCAAACCACATTCTTTTATGATGTAAAATTATAGGAAATAACACAAAGGAAGCTATGAGATTTTGCCTAAGGAGAATACCAACTGCTTCTACAATCCAAAGGAATATAATTACTTTAATGAAAATATGATTATTTCTATGTTTATTATTCAATGAAAGATTGTATCCCATTATATTTAATAAGGAACCGTCATCCAAAACATTCAACATCAACATAGGTCCTTTCAGTTTCCAAGTGGATCTGGCTGACTGGCTTCGTATGTAATATGCGTACAGTTCACACCAATGGAAATACACTGTTGATTTTTCATATTATACCTCGGAAAATTTTTTTTTCTTCCACTCCCTTCACCATATAGGTTTTTTAGTGTGTGTGTGTGTGTGGAAGGGGATCGATTTACAATGTAAGTTTATGGTAAATAGGTCTCTTAGTTTATCTTCCGGCAACATTAATGTTTTATTTTTGGAAAATTTAGACTTTTTCAGTTATTACAGCCCAACAAGATGCAAGATAAGTTATTTATTTATTGATCACCTTTTTTTCCCTATTTTTTAATTGATCAAGCCCAACATACCCTGCTGCCAAAAGATAGTTTCTATTGAGTGACAAACCAGACCTGTATTGACTACAATTCAATTCTTTGAAGGTTCACTATTTACAAAGATATGTATGGAAACATCTTGGAAATTAAAAGGAAGGTAGATAGTAGATAAAACTGATTCAATGAAAATGTAACATTGTTTAAAAATAATAATTATGAAGCTAATATTTATGTCAGGCAACAAAAGATCTTGCTCAAGGTTCATTCAATTACTGTTCAACCACAAATCTAAATATTAATCCACTGAAACAATAAAGAGAAAAGGATTTGAGCTCTCGAACAGGAAATGACTTGCCTGCGGTCCATTAAAAAGCTTTTTACAAAACACATCATCTTCATTGTTCTAAGTGAATTTGATCGTGCCAGTGAACAGGGCCGGGTTAAGCTAGTGTTGGCCCTGAGGCACATGTTATAAAGACTAAATAAAGAAAATGCACATAGGAAAATATAAATAAATATTATAATTAATTTTTCACAGGCAAAGTAATTACTTTTTTTCATTTGCTCCTCAGCCAAACAATATCGATGAATACACCCGATATTGGAAATAAAATAACTTTCTGCAATGATCTCTGTATAGCAGCTACAACTTCAGTTTTAGATATCTTTGCATTCTTGTTGTATAATAATCCAGTGATAAATATTTTGAAATGCTGAATTATACATACATCTGCATGTGTATATATTGACCCAGGAATGATTAAATGCGAAAATTTGCCGGAGTTCCTAATCTTAAACCCCCAGTCATTCATGAAGATGGAGGCCAACATAGAACTATTGCAATGGAGCAAGTGCCGAATCGCTGAATTGGAATGGATAGCCTGAAAGCATTGAGCGCGGGGCTCTTGAAATTGCGGGCCACATAGCTTATGCCACTTCTTGCTACCTAGTTTAATCCAGCACTGCCTACGAATTCACCACTCTCAGCTTTATCCGTGACGTCTTCGAATTGAGGAGGAAATTGCATTTGCGCGTGTTCGCCATCTTTGGAAGAAAATCAAATCCTGCCAACAGATAAACATCCCCAGAGGTTGTCAACTTAGGAATATGTTGTTAAAGTAATTATCTCTTTATTCGATCATACATTAAAACATTTGTGTTAAGAAGCTAACGAAAGAAAGTAAATAATAATCCTGCATATATGGAAAAGCGTCCTGGGAATTGAACACAGAATAAATGAATCAAATGAATGAGTAAATAAGAAGTAAGATTATATCAATATCAATATGTCAATACAACAACATAATATATATATATATATATATATATATATATATATATATATATATATATATATATATATATATATACATATATATTATATATATGTCAAGAAATGGATGTATAATCCGAGAGAAATAATTCAAAATGCATTATATTACTTTGAAATTCAAATTTAAATGACTTCCAATTAATACACGGTGAATGTATCATTCAGCCTAGACAGCAATGAATGAACAATTGAAGAAAATGGGCTGCTGCAGGAATAAAACTGTGACCGATAGATATGTAGCCGCTTTTATGTTGCCCTTAACTATTTTGCAATTTCCCATTGGTGAGGCAAAGGCACGAATAACTGCCATATGTCCAAATTCTCACACTGTTCGTTCACTGTCCATATATTCTCCTTTTGTTTCTCAATGTTGACAATTATGTTATCAAGAAATAATTATTTCTGATGGATTATATAACCATCTCTTTCTTTTTCTTGCGGCTTCGTGTACATTTATAAGTATAAGAGACCATCAACCAAAATTATCATCAAAAATATCAACAAAGGTTTCTTCAGTTTTGTAAGTAGATCCAGCTGGCTGGTTGGCTAGGTATGTATAATGCAGGCCAGACGAATAGAGCTATGGGACTGAAAATTTGAACATTTACTCTTTATGTCTGGGAAAAAAAATTTTTTTTTTAAATTTTTTGCAAGCCCCCCTCTTGAATCGGTCTTGAGAGAGGTGGATCAATTTACAATGGAAGTTTACACTGAATCGGTCCCTAGTTCCCAGCTGTGTTCGTATTTGTTTTTTTGAAAATTCAAACACTTAAATAATCCAATAAAAGGCGGGAAAAGTGACTTATGTATTGATCACCCTTTTTCATATTATTCAATTGATCACCCACAACACTGCATACTGTCAAATGAAGTTAATCTTGAGATGGTTTCTTCTGTGTGATGTAGCTGACTGGTTCATTCATATGTGTATATATATATATATATATATATATATATATATATATATGTATATATACACACACACATATACATATATAAATACATATATATGTATATATAAATATATGCATATACATATATACACACACACACATATATATAAATATATATATATATATATAAATATATGCATATATATATATATACACACTCACATATATATATATATATATATATATATATATATATATATATATACAAACATAGTGAAATAATGAATTCATGAACATGTTCATGTTTTTTTCCTATACATATTAATGCATATACACATATATCATATAAAACATTGCTCTATGCCGGTGCAGACAGAGCTTTTATACTATAATATTAAATCAATTTAGTCCTCAAGGAATTTCTTGTGCTCAGCCATTCATATGTTGAATTATACATGCATGGCTATAAGTATTAATTCAAACATTTACATTGTGCATACAAAAAATAAAGATTTAGAAAAATATATTTTTTTGTATTCATTTATAAAAATTAAAAAAGCCTGTGCATATATGGTTAATTTTTTTAATTATCAAGGACTTGTCAACTCAGCTCAATCAGAAGGACAGCCTCCCGGCAATCAATAAGTCATAAGTTCAAATCACAATAGGGGAATATGGACTTCACATATCAGTTTATACCCCTCGTTTTGACAAGGATTATTCTTGTTACAATAGGAAAACAAAATTGACTCCAGACTTCGTACTTGAGTTCGAGAGAAGTATACTTTAAAAATTAATATAAGTATACTTCATGTATAACAACAGACAAATCCAGATATAATAATAATATAATAATATAATAATATAATAAGAATATAATATAATAATAAATGATACTTAATATGTAATAAAAGAATACTTCAGTTGTAATACAATAAAAGAAATAACTATTGTATATACAACAATCTGAAATAATCAAGCATTTTATGTGGGACAATCTGAAAATGAAATCTACTTAGGCACTAATAATCTATGTAGGCATGTGGGATTGGCTAGGTGCACTGGTCATCTTACCCATAACTCTAGCATTACTGCCATAAGTCCTTCTTCCTTTTTTGTTTGGTCCAGGTGGATTCATATCTAAAGAATAAAATTTGGAGTCATGTAGTGATCGGAACTGATTGACCGAAGGTGCTGGTGAGCAGTGGACTAACTAAACTGACCATGAAGGAGGGGGAGAATTTAAAAGTGGTTGTTCTGGCACTGAATCCCCTGTAGTACAAATGTGCTTGGCTGTGCTAGGGGCAAAGTCGCTTGTTTCATGAAAATTTAAAAGGTATACAAAAAAAGAATTAATTTAGAATAGAAATCCCAAAACTCAGTGTCTTGTTTCAACTCCTTTCTTGATAATTCCAGTAAATGGGATTCGTAAAATTTTGTAGAACAATTCAGCCTTAATTGGGCTTCTGAGAGAGAGTGAATCTGTCATCAGTTTTTGTGTACGTTGCTGTGTTATCTGTGTATGATGTCACTGGTTTATGGTCTGGTCATTGTCATCCGTCATTGTTGTTACATAGGGAATGAAGTCAGAACTCAATAGTAGGAGTTGAATAAGACAATAAAAAGGGTGGGTCTGCTTAGGCCCACACAACGTCTCAATTTTAGGACAGTGAAAATAGTAGGAGCACTCTTAGTGAGGACTGAATTCACAACGGTGCAAGATTGGTTCACTAACTTTTGCTCTACAGTGATGTATGTGATAGATTAGATATCAAATGGGTATACTCGGGACACTAAAAGGATCAATTGATTTTAGTAAATATCAAATAAACTAAAAGTTTAAAATGTACTGGTACGCAAATATACACACATATACGGACACACACGTGTGTGCAGAGGTGTTCATTATATTACAGTAAAATCAGTAAGGTGACATGACTAAAAAGGATCAGGGTTGGTATGATAAAAAAAAAAAACCCATCTCAATATTCAGTACCTGATTAAAGGAAAACAATATTTCAAGGAATCACATGATAGAGTACATCCCCCCAAGTGCTGATGGGGATCTGTCCTGGAAATGTACAAATGAAGTGTTCAGGAAGCATTCAATTCAAAACATGGTGTTCAGGTCTTCTTCCCTGTTTTAGGAGTGCCTAACTCTTCTATATGAGAGGCACTGCGCAACAAACACTAGTGAAAATGGCAAAATAATTCAAAAATAAGAAAATAGTCTTTCTTTTTTGACCTATCTTTCCAACATATGTCTGAATAAAGTGAGAGCTATCAACTACAGTACTCAAGGTATATTGTTTTTCTGATTATCTCTTTGACAGATCATAAATCATTGCATAACCTATTCATATTACAATTGGTACCACAGCCAGTCATTATCATAACATTATGTATAGATATTGATATGCTTTCAATAAAATAAAATTTACATACATAGAATTCAACTAAAATTCAAAGACGTTATCCTTCATTTATTTTTGTATTGTTTTTTTTCAGATTCTGAAAAGAAATACAATTTGAAGAGAACAGTTTACTATCAATTCAATTTTCTTTGATCTTGTTAGTAGAATTACTTCAACTTGTTAGAAATGTTTGTTGCAGTAATTTTGCTAGTAGAGTGGAGAATATCCTACTATTTTGAACATGCTTGGCAACCATTAGTTTTCATGAGTAACATAGTAAAACAGCACAAAACGTTTTAGTATTATAGATATTGTTTTTTCTTGGACAATAGATGGATTAGAACGCATCTAATCTCTCCTCTTCAATTAAAAATTCTAAAATTTGACTGACACTACAAAACCAGAAAAAAAACATTACAGCATGCAGGTGTGTCGAGCAAGGTCAGGTTAAACATTAGTGCCCACTACTGTTGCAGCAGCGGCAGCAGCAGCAATAACAGAAGCCAAGAGCAAGCGGAAGGACAAAGCTCAAATGTAATTACATCAAATTAGTTGCAATCAGGATTTGCTATTTGGTATTTTTCAAGACCAAATTTGGGAAAATTTGGTACTGAACAAACTTTATTTGGTTCTGAAAATGACAATTTGGTACTCAAGGAAATTTTACAAAAGATAACAATTCCTTAAGAACGAATGATATGATACAACATGAATATGCATGAACAACTGATTGAAAAAAAAATGTATTTCAATTCATTTTTCGTGATAGTTAAGTTGGAAGATGGATTCTAAGTTATTAGATTATTTTGGTACTGAATAGACTCAATTTCTTCTCAAGACCGTACAGATTTGGTTTGTTGATAGACTTTAAGTTATTCAATTATATTGGTGCTTTGGAAACTTAATTTATCTCAAGACCGTACAAAGTTGGTCTGATGATGCATTTTCAGTCATTTGATTATTTGGGAACTGAAGATACTTTATTTTGTCTCGAGGCCATAAAAATTGGATCTTGAGTCACAAAAGACATTTTGCAACTCTGGTTGCAATCAACATAAACATATTCCATATATTTCATACAACAGTTAATACTCATACGGTCGGAGGATGATAATGTTGCCATAATACGGAGTGGTTGTTTTTGCACATGATGGGTTTTATTGATTTTACAAGCACATGAATGTATTGACCATGAGTCTCCTGGAAGGTTTGAAGGAAGAGGACTGATAAAGATATGATGAATAGATGGACTGTAACTTATAATTATTATACACTGATCTGATCGAACTGATGTCCTTCAGGGCTCCAGTAGTGGTTAAACCAAGTATCAACCAATCGATAACTCAATTTAACTCATACTGATCAATGGCAGGAGATAACAGAACATCTAGTTGACCTCAATGGCATTGGATCGAACATTCAAGTTAGATGAGTATCGCAATGATTAATAGGATTTACTATGACTATCATGACCAGCAAATAGGGAAACAACTCTGATTACTTGATGAGTTTTTTGAACTATTGAACTCCTTGTTATTCGTGTTGAAAATGCAACGTTCCAGCCAATTCATTCTACGGCCTTCTTCTGGTGTAATATCCTGATATGATGGTGGTAAACGGAATATTCTAATGGTAGGTATGTTACAATGTAGATATTTAGGTGATGTTGATCTCTTCCCCTTTCTTGTTGGGCTCGGATTTCTTTACCTTGCCCCTGTTGATAATGGAAGCCACACCATATGATTGACAGGGAATGCAGAGGATTATCAAGAAGGCAGCCCATATCAACATGTCGATCAAATGTATGCGAGACAAGTTCTACTCAATAGAATAAGGTATGGAAATTCGAGCCAAAAAGGAAAGGGGAAGAGATTGACGTTACCTGAATCCTGTATTATAACATAACTACCATTTGAAAATTCTGTTCACTTGGATATTACACCTGAAGCAGGCCATAGAATGAATTTGCCAAAATGATGCAAACAACAAGGAGTTCATTTATCCGAAAAAGTCTTTGAATATTAATGACCCATTCTCAAAAATATTGACTGTAACGATGATCATGGTTTTCAAGGGTTAAAAATATAGTCAAGGAAGTCCATACTCATTCAACTCAGTGAGATTAGCTTAGGTTGTCCTGGTTATCATACTCAAAATGATCTTCTTCATGTACCTGTCATATTCAGTTCAAAATCCACTAGGTTTCTCTCGTTATAAGTCAAGTTTGGTGTGGTCTTTTCAATGATTTAATAGTACACTGTTTAGTATTTAGCTAGCATGGATCTCCGGAGTGGTGCTACAGTGGGTTATGTAGTAGAAACATTCATGAACACAAAATATGTAACAGCTACATGGCAGACATTTTGGGAACAGAGTGTCATGGTGTCAATCACTGTTTTCATGAACATTTCTGCTGCAGCAGACACCCTGTTGTGCCAAATAATAATCCATGCTGATTAAACTAGAGGCAGTATACTGTTAAATCATCAAGAAGCTACAAGTAAACTCAACCTGTAACAGAAGAAACATAAGAAAGAAAATATTCATCGCCTGCCTTCATCCTCAAGCAAAGCGAAGTTTATATATGTCTAGCAAACATCCATACAGAGAAAAATCGTATTCAGATGATGGTCATCTGAATATTTTTCTGTGTATGAGCTGAACGATTCTCAAAAGTATTCTACGGAACATCCTACAGGAGGTGATGTGTTTTCTTCCTGCTTGACTGCAATAGTGTATGGAAAATGAAGTTGGCCATCTTAGGGGCATTTTCTGGACTAATACACTGCTTTAATATTGAATTTAAGAACTGTCAGATGTTTCTGCTCCATCATTTATAATAAACAAGACTAGCAGCAGCAGGGTCAAAAAAAACACTGTAACTTCTATTCCGACTGAAACTGTAACTTTCCAATTGAATTTATAATAAATAAGAAATTATTTGAAAAATATATTTTCTATAGATGTATTCATATATCAGGATGAAAAAGACCAGGCGGACCAGTATGATCAATCTTTGATAATACTGAAGACTTGTCAATTTAGCTCAGTCAGCAACACAGCCTCCTGGCAATCACTTGATCATGTGTTCAGATCACGGTAAAGGATTCAATTTTCACTCTTCAATTTACACTTTCAATTTTGTTAAGGATTTTTCTCTTTGTTGTTGTTCTTGCTTGGGTAAAAAAATCGAATCAATCTCAGTTTCGAAGTTTGATAATGAATGGATAAATGAATGCACCGGGATAAGATATATTCCAAGCAGTCATTACAATTGTGTACTTGTAAAATGTGAATTGACATATCAGTGACAGACATTAAAATTTTCAGTAACATTATTATTGATAAGAATATTTTGGATAATGAAGAGATGGTTTTAATCTTTGATCTATTTGATTTTAGCTTTTGCCTGACCTCATACTTTGTGTGAACTTTTTAAAATAGACAAACTTTCCAAGTCATTGATGTATTGTAGATAACAAATCATACAAAGAAAATCTAGTATACATGACTAATCATTCTGACACATGAAAGCTCTCCTCGTTTCTCTACAGGATGATTTACGGTAAAATAGTTGACGAAGGAGATTATTCCTGTCAAAATACTTTTTGCTCATGTATGTTATAAAAAACATTTTTCAATATTTATCAACCTTATCACAGACATTCATTCTCATTTTTTACGTATATATATATACGTGTATATTTGCATATATATTTAAATACATTTGGTCGTCCAATATGAAATGGTGCTTTTACCTTACATTGACATTTCCGCTCAAGGCAAACATTATCGTTTCTTTTAAGAAGGCTGCTACATTCTTTTTAGAATTTTTTTTTCGATTTTGATTTTTCATAAGTTCTTAATTCACTACTCTTCATGAGTTGGAGTTATTAACCAATAAAAAAGATTAGCGAAAAAGGACTTTTTGTTTGATGTTTCTTTAGAAGTTTAAACTTGGCCGAAAAGCTGCCCAAAATAACTGAAAACATCTGCCAAGCATTTGGCTAAGAATCAATTCCTGTTCATATGCTTCAGAGTTGGGTCACAAAAATTCATTGGGGGTTCATTATATATACTTTCTATCATTTAAAATGGTTATCTTTTATAGTTTGAAAAAAAAATTATAACTTGAACACGAGGTCAGGCAAAAGTGCTTGAGTCATGAGAAGACTTGCTGTCACTTAATCTCTACTGGTACAAAGACTCAATAACAATAATGACAAGCAGCAAAAGCAACACTCATGGCTAGAGTGCAATAGCAGGGGCCGCATTTGCAATTCACAAAAATACAGATTAACTGGAATGATTTAGAAAAAAACATTGAAAAAAAAAATCGATATTGAATCTTCAATTTTCAGATTCTTCTTTCCATCTATCATTTCTCATATTTTCAAAATGACTATTCATTCTCTGACCTTCTTCAGGTGATTTTCTCAGGGGTGGAGTCTTGTTGGTCATGGTCTATTTGAAATTTCATTCATATTCTATGCTGAATTGTAGCAAGAGAGGCAGTTACCCCCAGGTACAGGTGTAAAGGGGTGCAAAATTTCCCCTGGCCTATGATGCCGGACAAGAATTATGCCCACACTCAGGATATGGCACAACAGTCCCTGGTTGCTGTCTCTGTTCGTGGGTAATGTCTTTACCCTTAGGCACTGAAGACCACCCTTGCAATGCCATTGATTTCATGTGCACTTGTCATGGGACTTTCTGAGAATTTTCTTTCAGTTCTTCACAATATCTTATTTCAACTGTATCACTGCTTTTGTGGAAGAGCAAATAGAGACTCAGCACTGAATTCTGACCCAGAAGAAAGCTCAATAACAGACATGCTAACATGTTGTGAACAAAAACCTAGGAAGGGAAGGGTAGTTCAAAATAAAAATCAGTAAATATCAACAAGGAAAATTGAGATATGCCTCTCTTGAGGGCAGAATAGTTGCACTGTTTCAATGTGTGTTATAGGTTTGCTCTTGAAACCCAAGTTAAAAAGAGGTTTTTGAATGCCATTTCTCTATGCTGGCATAGAAAGTTAGTATAATGCTATCTTCTTCTTCCCATTTCCACAATATTTGGACTTGTGGCATAGTATACTAACCTTATTTGATGTCGACCCATCATTTTGACTAATCTGTACCAAGGGGATTATTATCTTGAGGTAGATTTATGTCAGCCTCAAAGACATCATCAGAATATTCAACTGTTTCCTCAAAATTCCCAGAGATAAAAAATCAGTGTTTGGTATGACAGATATTCAACTTATTATCCGACAGTTTTTGATAATGGTGAGTCAGTCTTGAATAACAAAGAATCAGTCTTTTTTTTTAAAGAGTTCCTCTCAAGATTTCCTCTTCCTTTGTTGTTTGCTTGATTCTGTAGCTACACAAGAAATCTTATCTTTACTTCTACTTTTGAATGCAAATGGCTTCTTCTTTATCTTTCGAAGCCAGAAGTATACATCAATACCTCTCATCAAAGATTCACAGTAAAAATTATTCTATCAAAAATTATCTTTCATCTGGAATCATCTAAAAAAATACTGGTTGGTCCGAAATGAGTAATAACACTAGAACAAAGCACTCAATTTTGAAAAAAAAACAAAAATGTATTTAGGTGGTGGTACCTATTGGTACACTCGTGCAAATTTCTAAGGTTGTAGCTAAAAAATGTGTTCAGGAGTGATACTTTTCGATCAGGTGAAAACTGTGAGAAGAAATGGCGAAATATACTTCCCTCAACTAGAAAATCTAAAATGTTGTACTAATTTCACTGTAACAAATTGCCTTCACTAGTCACAAGTGTCATAGCTGATATATATATATAAATATATATATATACATATTTTAGTCTAGAAAGCTTTACAGACTTAAACACTAAACATTCAACATACATATATATATATATATATATATATATATATATATATATATATATGTGTGTGTGTGTGTGTGTGTGTATGTATGTATGTATGTATATATGTATTTAATGTTTTATATATATATATATATATACATATATATATATATAAATATAAATATATAAATATCTAATGCTCACTGTTTAAGGCTGTAAAGCTTTCTAGACTGAAATATATATATACATATACATATACATATATATATATATATATATATATATATATATATATATATATATATATATATATGTATATGTATATGTATATTAGTATTTATGTACTTAAAATTAGAGAGAGAAAACACCTGATATGTTTCATGGTTTATATTCTTGTCAAGAGTGGTGGATTATTTTTAGTTTTAATCTAATTGATTATATACATATATATAAATGGAGAGAGTGAGAGACAGAGGGAGAGAGACAAAATTATCCAAATAGTGTATTGTACTGGGATCCTGGATGGAAGGCTGATCCGTAAAACTCTAAGTGGTATAAATAGGTGACCCGAGTTTTTTTGTGGTGAGTAATAATCAAAATAATGCATCTCTTAAGCAGTGATATGTGTTACAGAAGTGCTTGCATGTTATCGGGCGATAAATAGAACATGATTTTGAATATATTTTTCAATCAGAGATATCTATGCTTGTGCATGTGTGTGTGTGTATGTGCAAATCAACATATACACTTGTATATTGCCAAGGATGAACACATGGAAAATTCAGTAATTGAAATGGGTTTTGGTCATCAAGTTTTAAAGTAATGTCCTTCCTTATAAGTAGATATTGAACAGGCATGAAACGTGGAAATTGAGAAGTAGATGTCTGCTGTTGCCCAGCGGATACCTTCTTCCTATTTCCACCACTTATGAAATTTTAGATGCGGGCATTGTTTCGGAACGAGTCAATTATCCATACCAATAACCTAGGGTACTACTAGTAAAGGTATTGGCTTCATGAAGGTTCCTAGCGAGTGAATATTTTACTTGTGTTTTCATTGAAATTTTATTGAATTATTCGGCTTTGAGTAGGATTGCTACAACCTAAGAGATATAGTTTCTGTCCTGTTTTGCAGCTGTTCGACGTAGATCATTTTCTCGTGACATCCAGTCTCAATGGAAAATTGTACGTGTGGGTAAATTTGTGAGCTGCCACATGGCAGGGAGATTTAGATGTGGGTAAATTGAAACTGAACGAATGCAATGGAATGATGAGGTGGTAGATTGAAGGCAAGTAAACAAATCAATCATTTTAGTGAAAAACCATCAAGCCATCCACTTCCTAGGCAGCAAATTTCACAATGCAAAACACACACAAAAAAATCATCTTTTAAAAATACCAAAAAATTCTGGATAAAAACCAAAATAAACGACAAACCAAAACAAAACAAATGTTAAGGGGAGCAGACATGTTGGATTCTTGCAATATATATATCTATATACATGTGTATATATATATATATATATATATATATATATATATGTTTATATGTATATATATATATACATATACATTTATATATATATATATATATATATATACATATATGCATATACACATATATATATGCATACATATATATATATATACACATATACATGTACATATATACATATATATATATACATATACACATACATACATATATATATATATACATACATATACACATACATATATACATATATATATATATATATATATGTGAGTGTGTGTGTGTGTGTGTATGCATGAACGTGTGGGATAGCAACTCTTAAGTGCCTAGTAGATGTTCCCTGCTCCCCTGCTTATTATTTTTGGAATATATTATGCCCCTAGTTCTTATTGAGGCACCGTCTCAAGTTCCTAACAGCCATTCTAGTCCTCCCCCCCAGCTCATTATTTTTGGGAAAAAATTCACCCTGCTCTTATTAAGGCTCCTTCTTGAGTTCGTAGCAGCCATTCTTGTCCCCATCAGCTTAAAATTTCTGGAATAAAATTTTCAAACCTTTAACAAATTATGGCACCCTCTTAGGTGCCTTAAAGTCATTCCCTGCACCCCCCAGCTTATCATTCTTGGAATAATATTTCCAAAGCCCCTGCTCTAATCAAGGTACCTTCCAAACCCGCTAATCAATTTTTTCAAGAATCCATCTCTACTCTCTCCCCTCCATAATTGCTCTGCTGGAGGAGGGAGAAACTACTAATTCGTCAAATTCTTCCCATCAAAATACAATTATTAAACAATGCTTGGGGGAGAACTTGGTTAAGAACTTCTCAGTTAAATCTTTTGTTTGAAAACAGAATAATTCTCTTGTTCCAGTCAGTATGGGTTTCTCTTCTCTATAAATCTTTCTCAAATGATTTTGTTTCCTTCAGATCCGACTAAATTGTACTGTTTTTTCACCTTCTCTGGTGCTGGCCTTTGTTTTCTAACCCCTATCCTTTATCCGTCTCTCATTAAATAATGACCGATTTTCCGACCCCCAGCTTATTCTGATTCCTTACCCCGGCAATCGAGCACGTAAGGGTAGTAGCTTAAAAACAGCATCAGTAAAATCTGTTCAAATTTCTGTAGCCCGAGTTTTGTATTTTATTCTTCATTTTGGGGTTTTGTCAATAATGTTCAATTTTTGGGGAATGTTTCCGAAGAATATGAAATATTGGGAAAATGTTCTTGAATTTTTATTCATGTTTGGATTATCAAATAGAAAGGAGAATTCTGCTTTTTAAAGATTATTATACCAAATTCCAAAAATTCCCATATTTGAGCAAAAATCAAACCAAAGCTCAGAGAGCCTTAACGATCCTGCATGACATCAGGTACTGCCCATTTCTAGTTAATAATAGCCTTCACCTTCCAGATTTAAAAGACTAATGAGTATCGTGGATTTTGGAAGGATATAGATGTGATCATTGATGGCTTCTCTACCTAAGGAACTTGAAAAAAAATCATCATCCTGTTTCTTCTCGTGTGTGTGTGTGTGTGTGTGTGTTGCAATACCACATATGCCAGAATAAAAGACAAATTGTTTACTAAGGTATTTGGAGGACTACTGCAGCTCATCTATGCCCCATAATGGTCCATATCAAGCTCCAGTAGTCAGCCTCCAAGTCATAATACCAAAACATTGTAATATATTTTCAGTCAGCCTCCTAATCATAATACCAAAACATAGTGATATATTTTTCTTTCTTTTTCTTTCTTTAAAAATTTCATGTTCGTTGAGGCGCTTCCAATAATTTTGAGAAGATTCTTTATTATTCAAAATGTTTATTCAAACAATTCAACTCCTCACTAATTTATGTTGTTTACATGACATTTTGGTCCTTTCATTCTTCGGCCTTCCTCAGGTCAAATATTACAACCGACGAAAGTTGATACACCTGAAAAAGGCTGAACAGTGATATTTTGTGCGAACAACACAAGCAACAAATATGAAGGACTCCAATTGTTTGAAAAACTTTTTGAACATTTTAGATATCTGTCTTATATACTGGCATGATTGGTCGATGTCTAACCGCCGAAAATGGCTTGTAAAAGAAAATCGGGTAGCGCAAGAAACCAACAGTCTGAGGCGGAAGCACAACACAAGAGGCGTCTGTCACAATACCTTTATATTTCTCCACTACCACTTCGTACTTTCCAGCTTGGAAGTGCTTACGGAATAATTCCTGTGCCAGACTCCAAATCTGCCGATCTATTCTCCTCTCGATAACAGGCATTGACGTATTTAAGGCTGCAAAAGAGAAGAAGCAGAGGTTCAATTTTAATGAAACAACAAATAAGGAATGATGATCACAATTGATGCCGACTGATAGATAATATAAAAAAAACAAAGGGACACCTAGTCCAGACCCAGCCCGAGGCATAAATAAACTAAGCGGTTGCTTAGGCTACCGGGAACACTGGATAGCCCTGTGAACACCAGAGGGCCCCATGGCTACAAGAGGGTCCTGTGGTCATCAGAGGGCCCCCAAGAATCACTAGTACTCTGTGAGATCCCTAAATGAAGTTCTAGTCCAGACCCAGTCCGAGGCATAAATAAACTAAGTGGTTGCTTAGGCTCCCGTGAACACCGAAGGGCTCCGTGAACACCAGAGGGTCCCATGGTCATCAGTGGGCCCCCAAGAGTCACTAGTACTCTGTGAGATCCCTAATTGAAGTTCTTTTCAGGGCCTCATGGAAGGGTTGACCAGACCTGATCAAACCGTTGATGATAGACCCAAGCCTCCCAAAAGAAAAAAGGTTTCAAAATGGATGCATGTCCATTCATTCAAAATACATCGTCCATGCTCTGACACTGACTTCATTAAGAATTTCAGTTGTGAATCCATTGAGCTCACATGATGCTGATGATGATAATGATGATGTCACTATGACCACTGCTACTAATGCTACTACAATACATTCTTTGCAACTTCAATTCTTCCCTTGACTAATATAGTAATCACTGTAGTCTGCGCACGCACCAGAACTACTTATCAGAGAAATCATCTAAAAAGGAACAGATCTTTCATCTAAAATCATCTTAGAAATACAAGCACAAGGTTTGGGCATTGTTGGTCGAAAACGACCGCAGACACCCTCAAGAGCACTTTAAAAAAAAAAAAAAAGTCTTCAACTGGTGGTGTATTGGTGCAAATTTTTGTGGTTGTAACATCAAAAATCTGACCTGGGGTGCCCGTAGACATATACACATATACACACAGAGGAGCGAAGGGAAGAAGATATAGCCCACTTGGCTGGTAGGTAGGGTTATTCATTCATGGGGCTACAGTAGCATTATTATTATCATTGTCACTAAAACTGCAACTATGGAACATTTTCAACTCAGTCTCAGGTCCCTCTCCCTCTCTTCATACTTGATAATAGTAACAGTTAGTCGCTCAATACAATCATGATCAATGACTTTTGGCAGAATACCGAGTTGGGGGTGATCAATTAAAAAATTGAAAGAGGTGATGATCATTTGATGAGTTAAATTTCTTGACTTTTATTGGACACAGATCACTAAAGAGTTCAAAATTTTCAGGAAACACGTATGAATTCTCTCAAATTAAGGGAACATTTTAGCGTAAACCTACATTTTAAAGTGAACCCACTTACTTGAAACTTAATATGGGGAAATTTGGAAAAAACAGACAAAAAGGTTTTCTTTTGACAAAATGTTTCAATTTTCAGCCCTCTAGCTCCATTGGTGTAGCTTGTATGAGACATAAGATAGAATTTATTCTGACTATATTTGTTTTACTTGAGTTTGAATTTTGACGCTATGGTTGTTTAGTTACTGACTATGATGTCAAATTTCTATACCAGCCAGAATTTCCCCAGTTTTACAAATTTTTTCTGTATTTCTGAGGCATTGCATCGTTACTATTATACAATGATTCTCCAAGACATGTTTCTTTGTCTTTGATCACAAGATTTTGACTGATATAATCTCAAACCTTCCTCAGCTTTCTGTTGCATTCAGTAATCTTCTAGGAACGTGGAACTAATTACAACAAGCATCAGCTGGTACTGTAGCTGAAAGATCTTGATAAATACAACAAAGACAAGGAAATCATCATAAACCATCATAAGTCCACGGCTGGACAAAGGTACGATAGCTTTGACCTTGGTCGGCTTTTGGATCCATGTTGATCCTATTCAATCGCTCAGAGTTATCCCGAACATTCTGAGTTTTCATTTTAGTTCATAGTTTTATCATAGTCAAAATGCTCTTCAGACTACCAACTCTTAAGCGAACAGAAATTCTACCTTCTATAGATGGAAAACTTCTGTCCAATATTCAGTAACTTGCTTGATCTTGTTGTTCACATAGAGTTGAAATCCGAGGTTAATAATCTCTGACTTTGCTTTGTTTTTCATTCAAGGATAGAGAGCTTCTGAATAAGTACGCACTTAACTAGTGTCTCACCAGAATCAGGATTTATGGTCCATCAGATAAGATCACAGATTTCCTTCACAAAGAGTATTGGTGAATGGACATGAGTTTCCTTTTAGGACTGTTGGGTAATTGTAATTTTGTTCAGCTTTTTGTTATGTCTGCACAGGAATTCAATCCTACAAACTTGTCTTTTATTAAGATAGGTCCGCTTGGTCACTCAATAGAAACCATCTTTAGGCAGCATGAGAAAAAATTTGAAAAAAGAGGTGATCAATGAAGAAGTTACTTCTCTTGCTTTTTGTTGAATCATTGATGTCTGAATTTGAAAAAAAAACATGAATATACCAATGAATTTACTAGGAACCAATTTAGCACTATAAATGTCGTAGATTGAACCCCCTCCCTTAAAAACCAATTTGGGGTGTGAATTTTGGAAAAACAAAAAAAAAAGGAGTTTTTTCCAGAATAAGGAGTAAATAAAATGTTAAAAAAACCTCAGATGACAACAATATACCCTTGTGAATCTTGAGCTTTTTTAGACAACCACTTCCTTTAGGGCACACATTTTATCAGTAACCGTCTTGTGACTTATATAAAAAAATTATTCATTGAAAATCAAGTTTTAATAAATATACAAATCAATACCTCCTAAGCATACATAAAGTTATATGTCTGAAAAACTGATTTTACGGTAAAGCTGTTAGAAGATCAAAGAAAAATTTTTTTTGTCTCAAAATGAATTCATATTGATTTAGTTGAGATTGAATTGACTAAATAAGTCAATAGAATCCTTCAAGTCAGGAAAATGGGGAATATTTCAACTTCAAACATATCTCTACTGTAATATTAGCCTTTCTAGATCTACCACTATATGCCTGGTACTTGGATTTGGATTTTTTGCCTCTTGGCCCCTCACCAACACCCGCAAGCACCCTGCTTCTTCCAGTACCCACTTTTGGAAGAAGAAGAAGAAGAAGAAGAAGAAGAAGAAGAAGAAGAAGAAGAAGAAGAATCATCATCATCATCATCATCATCAGCAGCAGCAGCAGCAGCAGCAGCAGTAGCAGCACTCTTTTACTGACTTTTGTTGGACCTAAGACTTTCCCCAGGATTCGCCACAATTCTGTATCATGGGCGTCGCAGAGCCAGTATTTTCTGAATTTGTCCAGTTCATCTCTCCATCTTGTATTCTGCCGGCCTCGGTTTTGCATGTAATCTGCCCATTGCCATTTGAGTTTCATAATAGATTCTATGCTGTCTTGGACCCCTGTTTTCCCCTGATATACTGTTCTGTCATGTGATCTCTCCCTGTAAAGTTGAGCATGATTCCTTCATGCACACGCTGCATGCCTTTTGGTTTGCAGGTCTGTTTCTTGATTTGGTTCCATGTTCAAGCTCCATAAGTGACTATTGTGAGAAGGCACTAGTTGAATACTCATCTTTTTAGTATTAATGGGATGGTCTTTCATTGATATACCCAGTATTTTACATGAAAAAAATCCCGGATGATCACTAGATGGGATGACCATTTAATGACTGTTGGAGAAAATATAGACTGAAACATGATCCAACGTTGATTAGGATTCTAGTCCAAAAGACTCATTGGATAACAACCAATTCTAGACTCAGGAATTCAGACTGAGATGTTTTTCAAAAAATCCAATAATTCATTTTTTTACCTGATATTTTTAGAGATTTAATTACGAACAGGAAACTGACCATCCAGTCGAATAGAATAAGTTGTTTTTTTTTTCCCTTTCATCTTTACGTTGTTATGCATGCAAGTATATGCACAGCCAATCAAGAATTAATATAACATGCGAGATGGAAATTCAAACAATCGTTGTGCATTGGTTACATATTATTGTCTTTGGTGAAAGTTTGGAAGGGGTTTAAGATAAGCAATAACAAAAAAAAACATTACTTTAAAGCAGAGGGTAATCACAAAAGAAAAAATAGCTCGAGAAAGAGATAGGGGCGCCTGGGGTTATTTAATCTGAGAAATCTAATGATTGTGATCGATTTTTAACCATTATCTATTTGACTGAACAACTGCAACCCTTGTTTATCTTTTGTTTATACGTGCATGTGTTGGTATTTGCGTTTGTGGGGTTGTTTGTTTATACGCTTGAGAGTTAGTGTGTTCCACCTCTCCTGGCCATACTGATGTGTAAATTGGTATCAGTACTCCACTGGACCCCTTCTAAAAATGTTTTGCTATTTTTATTTTTGGAAACACAAAAGCTTTTTAGACTTTTTGGAAACATCATTTTGATAGGTTTATTAATAACATCAAATCTAGATTCTCCAGAATCTACCCTTATAAGTCATTTGTTTTATAGTTTTGCATATATACCGCAGTGAGAAATTAATAACGAAATGTTCTACGTGAGAAATTCAAACAGTTAATTTCATCTCATTTTGTTCACAAATATTTAGCTGATAACACTTCGATATGAATGTTCCCTCTGTTATGTCACCAAATGCATAACCCATTTGGGTTTCAATTAGCCATAATGGATGATGAGTAAAGGCATGCTTGTTCTTTGCCCTGGGGAGGATGTGACAGTAAGATGGTCAATACAAACAATCCATCCCAATCATACAGCTTGGAGTGTACTCAATTAGCTGCTGAATGCTCAGGGAAATTAGTCCTATGAAGAGTTTTCTTTTCTCTTCACTCATACCAGTAATTAAACCCCTGACCTTCTGTGTGTAAGGTAGATATGCTCACCATTATGCCATCAGAGCAGACTCAATAAAAAGAAAGAGAATTGAACCTATGGGAAGTCTGCAATAATAATATTATCTATCTTTGAAGTATTAATTTCTATTCTGCTTTTTTGTTCTATTTTGAAAATCTTGACAGCACTTTTGGTAAGATTAGGGTTTCTGAATTTTCAGAAATTTGAATTGTGTACGGCTCAGACATAAGATTTTAATTGATATTGGATAAGTATCTCTCAGAAGTATTCGTACACTTAATGACAAATATCTGAAAAAAACATAGATTTGGCTAGTTCACCTTTAAAAAAGCCAATTTTCTTTTTTCTATTCAAGGAAAGTGTTATGTACAATTAAATCTAGTGATTTTTCAGGCAAAATGAGTACTGCCTTTTCGGAGAAAATCAATCTAAGAAGACCCTTGGTTTAGGGAAAACAATATTTTTGGGGACTCCTGGGATGACGGTCAAAGTTGGGCCCCTCCTAACGAGGACTACAGCTTGACTCACCCTTGCGGCAATATGTTTCATCTTTTTCAGCATTTTGAATTATTCGGTTGAGCACGCTGTCCAGTTGTTCCTTGGTTAGCGGCCGTTTCTTGTTGCTGCGTGACCGCGGCCGGTGAAAACAGAAGTAATAGATAAGGACAACGACGATGAGGACGACCAAGGGTACGACAGTGCCGGCTATGATTCCAGCACCGCTGCCTTCCTCATTCCTCGGTTTCTCCGTTGTCAAGTTGTCACAGTTGACGATATCTGCAGATAGTAAACGAGATGGAAGTCTTGTTAGGGAAAAAAAAAAAAAACAGCACCGCCAAAAAAAAGTCTTAAAAAAACGCCACACTTGGATAAAAGCAAACTTGTTATTAATTAAGAAACAGATATAAAGTCTGAGAGAAATGATTATAAATGTGTCATGTCATTTTGAAAACACTATTGGGAAGGACCTCCCGTTACTGCACGGTGAATGTATCATTTGGCCTAGACAGTTTGAATAGAATAAACAATCAACGAAAACGAGGCTACTACAGGAATCAAATCTGCAACAGATAGGTAGCTGCTCTGACAAAGTGTTGCTAATTTTCCTCGAGCCAAACGGCCCATTTTCTTCGATTGTTAGTTCTATTTACACTGTCTTGGCCAAACCATGAATTCACTGCATACCACAAGTCATTTCAAATAGAGTTTCAAAACGATATAATGCATTCATAAAACTGGTTATTATATGAATATATTCACTCCAAACAACTTGATTATAAGTCTAGCACATAATAGAAAAAAGTGAGCATTGTATTCGAGAGAGGAAGAAAATGGTTAGCTTATTATGCACCTGGTGAGGACTGGAGAAAGGATTCTCTGAAACATTGTGTTGACATCAAAAGAGATTGTCTGAACTCAAGTTAGAAATAGATGTAAACATTTATCCATTTCTCTATGCTATCACTGATATATTAACACCAGTATTTATAAATATTTGTGGGTCTGCTCATGGGCTGAGACACAGGGGTATTGAAAGGAATAGGGGGGTGCAGCTTTTCAGAAAAGATAAATTTATGATGTATATTTTTATTGTGAGGTAGCAAGGTTAACAGCGGGAGGGGTCAACAAAGCTACAATATCCATAATTACATCCATCATTGAAAATGGGGAATCATTGCTATATCTCGTTGATACGAAAAGAACAGATACCGCCCTTTTATCTGTTTTTTCACTCGCTTCCCAACCAAAGCAAGGTGTGACACAACGTTTGTTCAATGTTGGGGTTCTGTACAGAAAGCTCATAGATTTGCTCTAGTCATCACTACTGGTATTGCAAAGGCTTCAGGACCCTTGCCTTTCAGTGCAATGGGAGGGTGCTGCCCATGGCTCACTGATCCCCTGAGACTGGGCTCAACTAAATTTCTGAAGCCACAGAATTAATCATTGGCCTCTTGCACTTAGCAATACTGAGCCTCGATAGGCCATAATTGGCCACTGCATTGCACCAGAGCAAAGTACGTACTGCAAACAGACACTACACTCTGATCTTCAACTAAAGGACCACAAAAGTAGGATTGTATAACTCACAACCCCACAAGAGCAAGATGTAAAACGAGATAATTTTTGATGTGGGATCCCAGTTTTCAGATATAATATAAATGATATAATAATATGATATAAATATTTGCTTCAGTATATTTTGTTGACCCCATGCCAAGAAGGAAGGAAGGCTGGCAGTCAGCTGCTCACTATGGTTTCTGCACCCCTGCCGAGATTATAGCAAGCTTGCTTCTCATGCCAAGAGCAAATATTCAAATTTTAAAAAAAGGACAGAATTCATTTTATGTAATCATTTCCAAAATAGATAAGTTGATAGCAGAAAATACACTTGTTTATAGTTATGAAAAAGATCATAAAATTTCAAAGAGTTTTTTAGAGGGTTCAACATCTTGTTTATTTTGTATCTTCTTTTCTATGATTACATCTGGATAGTATATTTTAAGATAACCATACAATGGATTGAGTGAAATGTTTTATGAACAATATAAACAAGAAGTTTAACCGTCCCCAAACCTCTTTCAATAATCATAAATAATCAATTCTTGTGTGACAGACAAGACAGTCGAATTTAGTATCTTAATATCAATTTACATCCTTATCAGTATATTTTCTTTTAATATTATCCGACAGTTACTTCATCAGATGGATTTGAAAAAAAAACAAAACCTAAAAGTTACCCTATCTTGTACTATTTAAATAAATCAAGTTGTTTAGAAATTCTTTTTTGTATTGTTGATTAAGAATAATCAAATAAATATTTTCTTTACTCATTTTTTGAAATTCACACTCAAAACAGAAAAATATCACACTCAAAACAAAACAGAGGAAAAAAAAACAACCAAAATGACACACAATTCAACCGAAAAGATGGAATAGATAACAAAAGGTGGGATTCAAGTCCTTGTTTGGAAGAGAAAAAAACGTAGAGTCTTAGTTTACGTGCATAAAATCAAAGTGACTTCTGCTAGTCTTAAAACATCTTCAACATTGAGTGGGAAGGTAGATGAAACGTTCTAGAGATTTATAGAGATAGTTGGCAAAGTTTCAAATAGAAATAAAGACCAAGTTTCGAATAAAAATAAATAAAGATCTAATTCGATCAAAAGTTTATTCAATCAAAACCAAGATATAAAAAACTATTTCTTTACAATCAAAAGTTTACGTAATCAAAGTGGAATCAAACTTTTTGAAGAAAAAAAGGCAGAACCATAAATTTTTGTAAGTAAATATGTGGTTCTAACTTCTTGTACAAAAAAATGGATGTGTAGTTTTAATCTGATCAAAAGTTCATTCCATCAAAAAAAGGATAGAAAACAAGTACTTTTTACAATCAAAAGCTTCTGTAATCAAAGTGAAAAACAAACATTTTTTCTACAAAAAATTTGTAAACTTTGATAATCAGGCTATTTCATCGACTTGTATAACATATATATCACTAAATTACGTGTGTGGTGGGAATAACAGGAGTCATCTCTCCTTTACGCACATGAACTAAGATTCTATCAAGAATAAGAAATGTAAAAAAAAGAAAATCTCTATTAGTATAAGCTTTAAACATTTGGCGTGAGGGAAATTTGGAGAAACAGTAAAAGGTTCCAAGACATTTATTAGCTGCAGGTTGATAAAGGGGAGTTTTCAAGGGAGACATTAAGGGAAATTTTGCATTTGAAATTACACTTGGCTGAAAATGAATATTATATACAACAAAGACGATTATTTATTGAATGACAAATGGTGTGGTTGTTACTGAGGAAGCCCAAACACGGCAGAAATATGAACTTGTTTGTGTAGCTGATCCCTCATTTCATCATATATATATATATATATATATATATATACATATATATATATATATATATATATATATATATATATATATATATATATATATATATAATATATATACATATGTAGAGAAAACAACCGACAAGTGTTTCATGGTTGATCCATTTTCCAAGAGTAGTGGTGAATAATTAGAATTAAACTAATTGCGTTGAAAATTTCGATTTTTATGTAGTATTTGAAATTAACCCAATTACATTTTGTAAATATTTCAGATTCCACTCATGAAAAGCATGACAAAACTATTGCGTCAAAAGAATGACAAAATGTAACATTCCTAATTTAATGCGAAAAAAACATTTTTTTCTGTTATTCTTCTGTAAATACTGCTCTAAATTGTATTAATAATATATTGAGCACTTTTAATCTAATGAAATATACAAAATTTAAAATTTCAACTACACAACTTTTTCTTTACAACTATTATCAAAAACAAATTAGTATAAATGATAATGATCAATATATATATATATATATATATATATATATATATATATATATATATATATATATATGCCAACATTATCAGCCTTTGAATGTCCAGACATAGACCTTCCTCAAAATTTGTAAGATCTCTCTTTTAAATGAATCTTACACATGGAGACTGACAGAACTGACCTTTACAAAACTTTTGGGGCACTGTTCATACATCTATATGAAATTCTCTTGTCAAACACAATTTTGAGAAGAGGCATTTTCATTTGAAGAGTTTCTTTGACAATTGGAGGTGACCTTTCAAACATTTTGGGGACCCCCTGTTCAAGGGCCATATCAAATGCCTCCAGACGTACCTATCAACAGCCATGTAAAAGGGCCCCCTAACCCTCTTATCCCCTCCTTCCTCCCATTAAGATGAAGTTTCATTTCTTCAGATATTATCCTAGGGCCCCAAAAATTTCAGTGTCCGGCGAGCACCAATGCAATAAAACAGCCATGGTTCTGTTGTCTATATGAGATCAGTGTTGTGAACAAAAAAGATTTTTTACCCTAGTTTGACTGCCAAAAAGCACAGAATTGGGCCATATTTGGAACAGCCTGTACACATTGAAAAATGGTCAAAATATAGCTGAAATATCTGCACAGCCATAACAAAAAACATGTTGAACTGGAAACCCAGTTTGAGTTTCTTGTGTCAAACACTCCATTGTTGCCTCTCTCTACAATTTGAGACAATACGTTAATGTTCAGTGAGTCTTGAAGACAATTAAAATGATATTTAGACAACAAGAATAACAAGAAAATTCTACTGTCTGAATGAGAATTATTCTAGCGATAAGTCCACATTCCACCTACCATTACTACAAAGCAAGAAGTCCCATCAATTACATCTCTCTCCTGTGGCTGGCCAAGAAGATTTACATTCATTATATACATTCATATATACATACGTAGATATACATGTGTAACGTGAACCGCATGATGATTAACTACATTTCATCAAAAGATGCCTTTGAACGCCACTTCTAGAAAACAACATAATTAGCAGAAATAACCTGATTTAGTTTTATTCTCTCAGAAGATGCAGGGCCTAAAGGTTCTTTCAACCATGTGCAGAAAATTGATTTCAATCATTTTGGGGACAGACTTCCCAACCTTACAATTCGTCTCACAAGTGGACACGTCTAAAAACTATTTGAACTCTGTTCTTGGATTCAACAATGCATTTCAAGTCACTTGAACAGATTTAGAACATAATCCAGGAAATTTCAAATTTAACTCACCATCCATTACAGGTCCACAGACATTATCAAAAGTCCCATTGCTTTTCTTGATTGTGCACCTGGATTCTTTTTCACAGCTGAAAAATAAAAGAGTGATAACCATGAATTTTGAATTTAAATAAACTGGCCACCATAGTCAATAATTAAATGACCATAGCGTCAAAATTTGAAGTCACATAAAAAAAAAAAAAATTCCATCAAAGATTTGATATGGTCGGAATTTACTGAAATTTTCCACTGAAAAACATCCGAGCGCAAAAACTCTTATATATCTACAAGATGGATAGAACTTTTCGCCACCTTTGGCGTGATGGTTTTCCAGTTGCTTTGACCCTGGCATCTTGTACGTGTAAAATTTTAGGTTCTTTTGGTCTCCTGTCAAACTGAAAACCATGTAACAAACACATGAAAGGATCATGCTCAACATCACATGGAGAGATCACAAGACAGCGCAATATATTAAAGGAAAAATAGGCCCCAAAGACATCATAGAATCCATTAGAAAACTCAAATAGCGATGGGTTGGACATGTTGTAAGAATGTCAGAAAAATGCTGGATATCATGACTCACAACGTGGATCACATGCAAAACCTTGACCTACAGAATATAAGATAGCGAGACGAATTCTACAAGTTGAGAAAGTACGGGCTCCACTACGTGTATTATAGAGAGTTCTGGCGGATCCTTGGGGGTGGGGTCTGTGTTCAATGACTGATGCTAAAAGGCTTATGATGATGACTTATTTTGCATCTCTTACCCACCCCCCATTTTAAAATGCCTCATTCTTTCACATTTTGTTTTATCAGGGCTCTGTAATCCGATCCACTGCATTATCCGAATTCCTCTTGTCTACAACATCAAATTCTTTCAACGAAATCAAAACAACCACTTATACAGAAGGCTTTTGTCATCACTGGCATACCAATGGGGGCAGGGGGGGGGTATAGTTGGGCCAAACGGGTGACACCATTATGTTTTGGCAGTGTGAAAATTCTACACTCACAGCTACTTTCAGCAACTAAAAATCACCACAGAAAGGCTAACACTATTTTTTGAGTGCATTTAGATGTCTTTTGAAATTTTTTTTTAGGTCAATTTAGTGCAAAAAAATTTTCTTCAGCTTGAAAGACTGAGGGTGACACTCTGAGTGACTGCCCCCTGTGATACCAAATCTAAGAACGCCACTGTGAGCCATTGTTAATAATGATGATTATGTTCTTGACAGTTTCAATTTCTGTCCCATTTGAATGCTTTCTATTCCATCTCGATAGTCTGACAGTGATTTCCAGCCAAAATGTATTGTGACAGAACAGTCTTCTTTTTGGATGACTTGGGTGGCAGACACACACAGGGACAAGTAAGTGAATTTTTTCAATTAATATAACAATAATTCTTCTAGCTGTAAGCTTTACAGACTCTCTCTCCATCACTCTCTTTCTCTCTATCAATCTCTCTATCTATCTATATATATATATGTATATATATAGTGAAAAAAAGAGAGAGCTATAATAAATATATAACAAGCATGTGTACATGTATTCATTAAGTAGATCTTTATTCAAAGTGCTCAATACCATGAGTAGAGTGGTTATAAAATGAGTAAAGATTTTTTTCAAATGGTTCATTACAGATTGTAAATTCTGTTTCACTTGAAGTTTTAAAAAAAAAATTCTTTTGAGACAGAATGTACAATCTGTAATGAACCATTACAAAAAGTCTTTACTCGTTTATATATATATATATATACATATATATATATATATGTATACACATGTACACACACACATATATATACACACACACACACACACACACATATATATATATATATATATATATATATATATATATATATATATATATATATATATATACACATATATATATATACACACACCCAATACGAACTTCTTCTGACAAAGAACAATCAATGATTAAGACATGAGGGTTGAATATGATCTAAATATATTAGGAACGTGACAAGTGCATGACAAAAATCATATCCAAGAACCGACCTAGAAAACAACACTAAACAAAAGTGCTGAGTCGATCTATAAACACAAACATTTACCCACTGAAAAATTCCATCTTGTAAATCAATCCATGAAATAAGAGCAGTAGAGACTAAAAAGAACGCAGCCTACTAGTTGACTGAACTAAACCGGAAAAATAATTTAGGAAGGTACTTGAGTTTAATTAGAAGTATTGTTTTGAAAAGCCACACGCTAGCAGAAATTTTTTTTTCAATATGGATCCTCCTTCCATCAAAATCTCGGCGACTTGTGCCAAATAACTTTCAGCAACTGTCTACCTCAGTTGGGATCAATACACAAGCAGAAAAAAAAAAAGAAGCCTGTCCTAGACGTGATAGGTCTGCCGATAGATGAATCATTCTCGCAACATTTGTTTGGTGCCGGTACTTCTATTCTGTTTGCTTTCTCGATAAAGAATGGAAAACGATCGGAATTTTCACTCTCTCACTCTCTCTCACCTTTTTTTTATTTTAGAGCTGTGTGCGTGTGAGTGTGTACGTGTGTGTGTGTGTGTGGAAAAAAGCAATGACAATAGACACTGTTCCTGCATCACAGTTTCAACAACAGGAGGACAGAATACAAAGAAGATTGTGTCATTGTCTGTCTCACACTGGGCGTGCCATGGAACCACGGTTGTTCCTGACATTATTCATCATCCTTCTGGCCAAGAAACTGAATACTGACCAAACAACGGAATAAAAACTATATAAATAACACATATATCGGCAGGCGGAAACAAAGCTATTGGTAAGCGTACGACTTTCAATGAATGGTCTGGAAACAGAAAAACAAATATTGTTTCATTCATGGATTTGTATATATATATACATACATATGTATATATATATATAAGTGTGTGTGTTAGTGTGAGTGTTTGTGTTTGTGTGTGTGTGTGTGTGTGTGTCTGTAGATAAGTATACAGTTTAGAAAGCTTTACAACTTTAAACACTCAATTTATAATAGAACTTTTTCCCAAAAATTTGCGTCATTTCAATGAATTATTTCCCAATATCTGTTAATTCATGTAACCTTTTCAATAGTGTTTATGTTTTACTCAGAATTAGATATTATGGTACCATGTGTGAATCTTTTTTGAGGGGATCAACAGTTGTTCACTATGTAACTGTTTTAGGGATTAAAAAAAACAAAAAAGTTATATTAACATGGCTTCCCAGCAGTATCACCTTCCTCTTCAATGCACTAGTTAATACTGAAGAAAGAAACTCACAGATTCATTTGGATTTCCATGGAATCCATGGAATGATTTTTTAGGAAAATAAAATTTAACTCATTCTATAAGTATTTCCACTTTGCATGATTTGATAACAGACCATCCACACAGGGAGATCAGATGAGGATTGAACCCACAATCAAATGCCAGTAATATCACCTTGCTGATCATTGCTATACAACATACATCCAGGTCAACCTTCTGATATATTGACATAAAAGTTTTGTATCAGACTAGAAGAGTTTACAGTTATGGACTGTGAACCATGAAAAATCACACGGTTTTTAATTTTTCATAATTAGTGGTGAATATTTGTCACGTAGATTGGGCATTATACTGTGAAAATTTCAGACGAAATTCTGGTAATAAACTATGCATCAGGCTGTGGACATAGATCCACCTTTGCATTTTTAGACTACATGCACAAAACTCCCTTTTTTAAATTCAAAAAAATTACTTTTTTTTGTTAGTCTTTAGATGATTTTGCTAAAGAAGTCCTGTTTCTAGATTGTTTAATAAGGTATGAGATAATGGATTTGTAAACCTGTAAATAGATTGGTTATGTACAGTCAAATCACATTGAATACACAATTTTTCGTAAGATCACCGAAGTTGAGCAACATCAAGCCTAGTCATTACCTAGATAGGTGACGATCTGGAAATACCATGAGCTATAAGCAACTGGGGATCTATCCCAGGCCTGGCCATAGTTAAGTCTTTTGAAATGGTACTCAAAGCTTCTCTCCAAAAAGAAGTAGAATTGAGGATTTCACCGCACATTAGAGTAAAAGGGAAAGGAGAGTGGTAACATCTCTCGACCAGACAGAGCATCTTGCTACAGAAGCATTAACAATACATTGCAGATGGCCTTAGCTCCTCATGGGGTGAAGGCCTTGACCAACCAAATGGATTGGTGGAACAGAGAGGACTTACTTCATGTTTCCTGATACCTGATTCCCGCCTCAAGTATTAGATAGAAAGATAAGTTTGGAGGCCAAAACAGTGACAACATTGAATACAAAAACTGCCTTCAGGTAAGTAGTTATTCTTATTATCCAAACAAATACCAACACACATATACATATACATATATTTACTTTTTATCGATTATAACCAATAAAGTACATGCTGTCTATTATGTAAAACATATACATACATAGATATACACATATATATGAATATGTAGACATTTATATATACACATGAAAAGATAGATAGATCTGAACACAACATACAGATAGAAAATTATATCTATATGATCTATACATTATATTCACATGTCGATGTTGAACAGATACGTGAATAAATTGACGAGTGGACATAAACAGATAGGTAAAAAGAATGATGGCGAAGAAGGTTTTAGTAGTTTGGGAGACAGAAAAAATTATTGATAGATGGTGAGTGTGTGTGTGTGTGTGTGTGTGTGTGTGTGTGTTTTAGTGCATTTTAAATACAGCTGCAATGTCAATACACAATATCCCCCTTCTTAATGAGCCAAAACTGGTCACTTACTTTTTGAGGGGTTTACATTTCTGAGATCGGTCCACAGTGTCCGAGTACATGTTTTTTGCAAGGCAGTCTTCACAAATACCTGAAAAAGATAGGCAGAAAAAGTCCTTCGAAATAAATGAAGAATATTGAAATATGTTAAAACAAAAACACTACCAAATTCTACCCATCATATCATTGAATAAAAAGGCTTTTCTAATACTAAAGAATTTTTTATGGACAGTTTTGTAAAATACTGATTAGTCTTCATATTTCTCAAATGGAACATTGTAAATTACTATAAATCAATTTCTTCAAATAGTGTTTCTTCCTTCACATTTCTGTTGTTTATGGACATCTAGTATTACAAATCTCCATGAAATCCTCAGAAGAAGAAGAAATCAAGCAAAGAATCACAGTAGGTTGGCAAGCTATCAGTAGAGCAAACACAAGTTTCAAGACCAAGAAGATCACACTAGTCCTGACAAGATGGGTACACAACCAATGCATCTTCCAGATAGTCACCTATGGAGCTGAAACATGGAACTTAACCAAAAGATTGACCCTCAATCTGGGAATTATGCAATGTTCACATGAGAGAATCATGCACAACCTCACATGGAGAGATCATAAAACAACACAGAATATCAGAGAAAAAGCAGGAATCCGAGATATAGGAACTATTTAAAAAGTCATATGGCTATCAGCTGATCATGTAGCAAGAATGTCAGACAACTGCTCGACATCATGACTCAAAACATGGAGTCCAATAGTGTCCGACAGAAAGTAAGATGGGATGATGAGCAGGACAAATTCAGTTAGTACTGCCCATGATAGAGAGGTCTGGTGAATCTTGGAGAAGGTCTACATCCAACAATGGATGCTAAAAGGCTGATGATCATGGATCAGAAATAAAATATGAACCTTTAGGGAGAATAGAGCAAACATCCCTTATCTATGTCACCCTATTCCACTAGTATAGTACGGTCACTGTATTGCATAATAATTCTGATTGAATTTTGTATATATAATATCTTCGCAAAGTAAGAATGAACATGAATGAAATCAAGTTCAATTAGATAGATACTAAGTCAAGAAAATATCTATAGACAAACAATATATATTTTGTAAAAAGAAAAATGTTCGATTTAGCAAAAAGTAAAGGAGAAAAAAATTACTCACCATACTCTCCTTGTCCAAAGCCTTTTTCACATTCAGGGTTTGGGACACAGGCTCGTTGGTCCTCATTCTCAAAATGGTAGCCAGTGACGCATGCACAGTCGGAATCCTGTATCGTGCTGCCATGACTCTTATATTCCATAAATGGTCGTGAACACATACGTCTGCAAAAGACAGATAAAGATGACAATGTTATTCAATGTTTACCCAAGTAAAAAAATAAAGTTATCAAATTCATATAAGAAAAAAAAATTGAATGTTGAAATCAAGGGGAATAACAACTAAAAGTTACCTCCCCCTTCCAGCTTTAAGTTGATTTTTCATTTCTTTTTATTTGATTCACAGAAGAGTTCCATTTTTTAAATTCTAAATTCTATTCACAGATGAGTTCTACCGTCGAATAGGAGTGGTTCTGAGTGGGTTATGAATTTAAGAGTTGATCTATATATATAAAAAAATCAGTATGTTCGCATTAATGTATTTGAATATGATGAAAGGGAAGGCTGAGATCAAGCAGCAGGTTAAAATGTATTGGAGACAGAAAATATCTGAAGTGTATGGGATGAGAAGGAGAAGTGAAATCTGAAGGTGTTCAAGTGTCACCTCCACATTTGACAATTTTTTAGAATTCTCAAGCAAGGTCCAGATATTTATAGAGCCATTCAGGCTTTTCCATTCAACAATATTCTGCTGAAGGAGCGAAATCCATCAGCTGACAGATTGCTCATTCTCAATTCACTCGTGTATCTGTATCATGAAGAATCACGACAGTTTTGTTTCTCATTGTTTTTCGAGATTAGGCCCATCTAGGCCATTAGCTTCCCTGATGCATTGTCGTCTGTCCAAATGTATACAACCCCACTGACATACTTGATACTTAAATTTTCAAAATGGTTTCTCCAGGGTACACTTGGTCTATTTGAGAGTCATTAGGTTTCTGAGGTTTGCATCTGAGTTCAAATCCCAACAGTTCCACTAAATTTTATACATCAATATCCTTTAGCATGATAGAAAAAAAATTTTCTAAAAAGTAAAAAAAACAAATTAACTTTTGGCAGCCTACCATGTTAGGGGAGATCAATTGAAAAATTGGAAAAAGGGGTGATCAATGAATAAGTTGATTCACTCGCCCTTTTGTTGGGCAGCAATCATTGAAAAAATCTGAATTTTCAAAAAAAAAGGAAGAATGCTGCCAGACATAATCTAAGGGATCAATTTAGCATAAACTTACTTTGCAAATTGAGCCCTCACTAAAAACCTACTACGGGGAAATTTAAAAAAAAAACATTCTTATGGAGACATTGGCTCAACCAAGGTGTATGATATATACATGCATACATAGCCAACCAGCAAGCCCAACCAATTTAAAAACTGAAGAAATCTATGTTAGAACTTCGGGCTCTGATAAAAACACAGTGGTGATTATTATATTTCTTTTGATGACGACTAAACCTGCCATCCTGAATTTGAATAATAATTAATGCCAGAGAGAATTTTTCATCTTCTCTTCTGTAAGACTGGTTCTGGTTTGTGCTAATGATATTAGCTTGAATTTCCTTATTCAAGTTTTCAAAAAAATCTTCCAACTTGTACTTAGGAGATGGAGATGTCCAACGATCACAACCGTCATGCCTCACTTTGGTCGAGTCACGTTGCTGAATATATTACAATATATAAACATGCATATGAAAACAGATATAATTATATGCGACTGCTTTGACACCTACAATTATATTCCCAAGATATTAGCTCGAACTCCTATTAAAATGTTGAGTCGAAAAACCTATCATGTGAATATAAGAAGTTTTTGTGACTTGCATGCATAGTTCTGACGTAAAACATACCTGTCGAAAAAGACGTATTCTGAACAGGAACATCCTGTCTTGCCATCCATCATCTTTGGACAGATACGTACTAACACTGGCGGCACCAGGCCAGGGCTAGCCCGCTCGGGCTCGCAAAATTCAATCTCAATACATTTTATTACTTATATAAAAACTTTGTCCATTCGCATAGTTTTATGGCCAAACCTTGCCTAGGCTGGTAGAAAATGCAGGTGCCACTGCATAAAAGCAATATACACTTGATTGATGGAATGATATAGACAGTAGTGAAGTGCTCGTCTCCAATTTGGTAGGCCGTGGTTCAATCTGCGGCCAAGTCATACTGAAGACTTCGAAAATAGTTCTCAATGCCTCTTGACTAAACACTGAGCACAAAGACTAAGATCGAGGAACCTCTCCTTGAGATTTAATGGTTAAGGTCAAAATACGTCGGATACACAGGTTTTCAGAAGATCACCTAATTTATGCAGCCTCAAGCCTGGTCAGTACCTAGAAAGGTGACCTTGACGAATGCCAGCTGAACAAACCTTTGACAGGCCTGGCAAAGGTTACCACTTGTAAAATCATATTGGATACTCCAGATACTCATGAGATCATTGACATTGGAAGTTTGAGTCTAGTTAGTACCTAGATGATTGACCATTGGGGAGTACCAGGAACCATAAACTGGAAAAAGCAAACTTGGCACACTGGTGTATCCGTCTCTTTAACAAGTAGACAGTTATCTATGTCAAAATGTCAGTCTATCATTGTCTATCAAGTAAAGTAAAACTACTTGGTCCAGCCACTAAGAAAGATCATGCCATCATCTTCACTGTAATCCTGGTACAGGTGACTGATGGGTACTTTGTCCTCACTACAGGGCAACCCGTGGTTTTTGGCGCATGAATCCATTAAGGTTGATGCTATCTTACCCTAGCTGGGTTGGGAGGTAGAAGGAAACATTCATGCCTTTCCCAAGAGCATTAGTGTGAAAGTGAACACGAGTAGACACTGCCAGGGTTTGAACTTGACTGCCTGCTTGCTATCCATTGGGCCTCTACAACTACTCCTTAGAATACCAGTATACTTATAGCTGTCTTGAAATGTTTATGAGCGCACATTTTCATTCACTGGTATCAATGTACACACTGAGAAGGATCACTTGCAAGTGAATGAGAGTTGAGAAAAGGAAAAGTTGAAGGGAGGGAGTTAGATGGAATGAAGATTAAAATTGGATAGACTTTTTCCGCAAAAGAAGAAGCTTGAAAAAAAAAAAAAAACACGCAGAGAAAAAAAAGCAGAAAATTCTATAATCTGTAAAATTAACAGAAATTTTTGCTGCCCTCAGTTGAGAGTGAACCATTCTTGGCGTTGAGTTCCACAGGAAAAGAGATTGCTACTAATCAGGGGAATACATATATATATATATATATATATATATATATATATATATGTATATATATGGTAGCTGCTTTGATGTAGCGTCTTACCATTGAACTTAACAGTCATCGGTAATGCGATAACTGATTCAACTCTGAATTCTCATTTTTGCCCATTCTACTTTATTCTTCTCTTTCAATATGACAGTTATATGTTAAGACATATATATATATATATATATATATATATATATATATATATATATATATATATATATATATATAAGAGAGAGAGAGAGAGGGGGGGAGAGAGGGAGAGAGAAATAAATATATATGCATATATGTGTAAAACAAAAAAAAAAAAAGAAAATTATATAAATTACCCTATTAGATATTCGGAAACAATTGACTGAAATGATATGAATTTTTGGAAAGAACAGTATTTGTATACATATTCAGTCTTTCAAGCTATGAAGCTTTCTACATTATGTGTGTATATATATATATATATATATATATATCTTTGCATGTGTGTGTGTGTCTATGTATGTATACACATAGGTGGATCAATACATTCATAGCTTGACACATAGTTATTTGCTGAATTTTGATCTGAAATTTTCACCATGTATTCAGTCAGTGAAGAATATCCACCATTGAAGGTCTCAACAGTCAGTTCCATTTAACCAAAGATGAATAGCCAGACTATCCACACAGATGATGTGTTTATAGTGGTGAAGGTTTGTGTAAAACCAGCCACACTTTTTGGAAGAGCTGACAACAGATAATTGATTCACAGTGTGTCACGAATTACCTAAACAATACTCCTCATATCATACAGCACCTAGTATTCCCAGACGGTCACCCATCTGGATAATGGCCAGGCTCGATATTGCTTGAATAAATATATATATATATATATATATATATATATATATATATATATATATATATATATATATATATGCATGAAAATATAAATTAGATTATAAATGCATTATATTATTTGAAACTCAATTTGAAATGACCTCCCGTTATAACACGCAGAATGTGTAACTTGGCGTAGACAGCATAAATAGAATAAACAACTGGAAGAAAATGGAGCTCCTGTTTAGCTCAATGGTAATAACAATGTTAAGTTAAAGTAGGTACCTAATCAGTGGCAGGTTTGATTCATGCAGCAGCCACATTTTCCTCAATTGTTTAATCTATCTAGGCTGTCTAGGCCAAGTGACATTCTCCGTGTTATAACAGTAGGTCATTTCAAACTGAGTTTCAAATAATATAATGCATTCATAATTATTCTGTTGGATTATATATCAATTTCTCGATTATATATATATATATATATATATATATATATTTGAGGAGTATTCATGTGAGTTGATATAACATGAAAGCACCAAAAGGAGGATAAAAAGAGAGAGAAGGAATGACAATTGTTCATGAAATAGTAGCAAAATATAGAGAGGGGCACACTTCACACAGAGTTCAAATGAGAGAAAAGAGAAAGAGATGGAGACAGTAGAGAGGGAGAGAGAAGGAGTGATAGGAAGAGGAAAGCTGTAGAAGCATTTTTAAGTCTTCATTTACACATCTATAAACGTCTACAAATCAGATATCCAGACATTCCAAGAACGTTTCCTGGTTTGGTGTCTGCTATTGAGGGCATTGCACAATTCTGAATCGATTGAGTTTTTCTGATGTCTTTTTTTTTTTTCTTCTCTTCAGCAAAACAAAAAAAAGAAAAAACAAAAACAAAAACAAAACAAGAAAATGAAGATAACTGTCTTCCTCCTACTGCCACTATCACTTGTTTGGTTCATCAAGGTGAAATAAAAATAAGAAAAGATATGGAAGCCAAAAACAGAAGCAAAAAAACTCAACACTGGAGTTGAAATACAATGAACAAAACTAGACAGAGTGTATCAAGTGTCATTAGTTAGAAAATACATTGCGATGCGATTGATCTATAAAAGGTGCACAAATGTATATATATATATATATATATATATATGTATATATATATGGGTGTATGTGTGAGTGTATATGTGTACGTATATATATATATATATATATATATATATATATATATATGTATATGGATGTATGCATATTCAGAAGTGTGCTAATATTCTAAGCTGAACACACATACATACATACACACACATATATTCATGTATTTAGGAATATGTGTTTCGAAGAATGAAAATATACCAACACAGATAGACTTGCCCAACATTTACATCAATATAGATCTTGAAGTATGGTATATATATATATATATATATATATATATATATATATATATATATATATATATATATATATATATATATATACACACACACACACAAGTATTCTAATGTATGCTAATAGTCAAGCACACACACTAACATACACACCACGTGCAAGAGTTTGTGAGGTCGTTAGAAGAAAATCACTGACATGAAGAGTTATGAATATAAATGTATCTCCTATTTATGCACATACACACGAACACATGTATATATACTTCTATATACTTGCTATAATGTATGTTTTGTGCAAACATGCATTTATGTATTAGCACATACTAAATACAGTCACACAAATATAGCAGCAAAATCTTTAAATAAACTAGTTAGTCCCTGTGAAAAAATCACTGATACATCTAAATTTTTATTGAATATTTTTACGAAAAAAAAAAACAGCTACTGAACTCGTTTTAATGGAAGAGTCCATTATTTTAAAAGTATACGTATATAAACGCATGCACACATGTATATATTTAGTTTGATCGTTCGATAGATATATAGCTAGACATGTAGATATAATTGATCTGTCTATATATATATATATATATATATATATATATATATATATATACGTGTATGTGTATGTGTGTGTGTGTGTGTGTGTCTTTTTGCCTAATGGAACCATATAAAGTTTCAGAATCAGTTTTCTAGTCTGAATTCATGGAAGATGATACAACGAACTATCGAAGATCAAAAAGCGGTGAGAAAAGACAACGCTAAAATTACTTGAAACCTTCACAAACGAAAGGAAGAAATAGCTTCATAAAGAAAGATTCGTCAGAGGCATAGCTGGGAGATTGGGTATTAGAGAACACCCCCAGGCCCCCTAATGGAGGGGCTTCCCCCCAAAAGCTTTATAAATAGTAGTTAACCTACTTTATTTCTATTGACATATCTTATTGGATGTTGGAAGGGACTCTTCAAGGAGGTAATTCTCTCGAATCCCCAAATCTGTAAGTAAGCTGCTGAGATGGGTCGCGTAATAATTTGGTGGATAGATACCAATAAACTAGATAGATTCGAACAGGCTGAAATAGGTAGATAGATAGATAGATAGATACATACATACATACATATATAGATAGATAGATATGGACAGACTAAGAATACTTCGATTGCAGAAATATAGGTCAGGGTAATAATGATATTCTAAAAACATGACCCAACCCATACCCCCAACGGGAGTACTGGTGGAATTCACTTAATACGTATTTGAACGGTACGGTCAGAAGAGGACGTTTCCGAGAGCCCCCAGGCAAAGACACCAGATGAGATGTGTATGGGTTCTTCGGTTACGTTGGAGAGATCTCGCTTTATTTAGATGAAGAATGAATTAGAGAATGACGGCCCGAACATAGGGCGAGGTTTCATAATTCTGAACAAGCTTGGACGTGGTGTAAATACGATCGTCTTCTTCGTCCATCTATCTGTTTGTGGGTCTTTGAGTGAGTGCATGTTTGTGCAATCTCTATGGAATACTTACTGACCACTTTGTAGGTGTTCTCTGGACGAAGATCATGTGAACATGACGAGTACCCAAGTCACGTAACCAGCGATCGTATTGCTCTCATTTGACCACGTGTCACTGAATACAAGAGACGTGATCATACCAGGTTAAGCCATATTACTGAATATATCATAAGATTCATGCTGCTAGCTTAATGGTGATAAAGTATTTAACAACCTATGTTAGTCATGGCGTTGTAATTGGATTCCGTAGGATTAATTAATTAATTGGATTAATTAGTCAACTCAAACGTTATAACAGAAATCCTTTCACAGTGCCAGGATTATGCATTGAGTTAAAAGCAAGAAAAATAAAATGATAAAATAAAATGGAAAAAAAATCCTTCATGAGAATTGTTGAAAGCTGGATAAATTATTTAAAAAGATCATTCTGTGGTCAAAGTTTTTTTTCTTTCTAACATTTACACAGTCATTTGACCTCCAGACTCAATGTTTGTAGTCATTTGGCCACCGCTTCGTAACGCCCAGATGTCAGCCATCTTACCCTGTAGAATCACCCCGAGAACCGTTGCAAATAATCAGTTCTTCTATCAGTGCCAAATCAACTTTGCAGCGAACGGGGCATAAGCCAATTTCAAGGGTCCCACGCTAAAGGCTAACATGCTGTAAATTCCGTTTCAGAGATTCTGCACTATACTGGATTCAATGATAGCGATTTTAGCCCTATAGCTCTATACTGCCTTTAATGGTAACGAATTGTAGTCAATTATCACCTCCAAGTAGGGTTATTGTAATTCAATAATTAATGGGTACACGGCATCTATGTGATGCATGCGTATACAACGTATGAATACGAAGGAACTTAAAACTGAAGTCATAGCCGCTGCAGTAATATCAAAACAAAAGCAAACCTTCCGTGAGACACACAAGGAAAATGGAAATTTTCACACATTTTGTAAAATGTTAATTCAAGTGGATGATTGAAACGTAGTTTTAGCGAACCTTGAATTTATCGTTTTCACAATTTTAAGGGTAAGCGTACCCGTAGACTCCCCTAGAAGCCCCCACTATAATTTCATCTCCCCCACGCTCGGAATTTCTTTTGGGAAAACCCAACCGGTAGGCGAAATGGAGGTAATACTATTACACATTATTTGGCTGTATAAGCAAATTAAAAAAAATACTTGCTTTACTTCGCAGGTAAAAATGTACGCTTTGTTTTTAAATGTGTATTTTCTCAATTCAGCGCTCTTTATAATGTATGATACGGACCCCGAACTAGCCTAATCCAACTCTCGTCTTCTATTATTTGATAACATCAGTAGAAGAGATCAGTCAGTGTTTATTTAGGGACTTGGCAATGAAAACACTTCCACCATGTTGTTTGTTGTATCTGGTAATGATGTCAGTCGAGAGAGATCCACGTTGCATTGTTTTGAAAATGGAAGGAAAACAATTTAGTTACTTCTTCAGTCGTCGACGTCATTAGAAATGAAAATGCACGCGTAGTCATCGACAGACACACCTTCTATTATTACCAACCCTGGTGACAGGTGCGCGTGTTCTCGGTGCTGGGAACGTAAACAGCTACAAAAACGTCGAAACATTATAACAGAAGGGTCAATAATGTGGGGAGGGGCATTCAGAACAGGTGACCTAGAATCTTCTTTTGATAAGGACGTCACGAGGTGTTTCATGAAGGACGCAACTTTAAGAATGAAAGAGTAAAATTACGCACAAGTTCATCTCATGCAGTAATATCAAGTCGTGTGGCAACGCTGCACTCTATGACACCAGTATTTGGCAACTAAAATGATTGCATCAACACTAGCCCCATTCAAGCATCCGTCCTCTAACATGATGCCACGAACAAGGCTACGTGCAAGCGAAATTCTTCACTGTGCTAAATGTATCCAGCAATTGTCGAACATATTTGAAATCCCAACGACAAAACTGACGAAGATCTTATTTAGTTCTGTGTTTCTTGATATTATGGTGAGGCCTTCGTGAATCTGAAATGCTTATAACAAGTAATGCTATACAATATATGCGCATTGTTTACGAGTATTTGGAGCATACTTTAGGAAATATCAGTATCTAGCGTCTATATACATTAATAGGTGCCTGATTGGTACTTGGACTGGATAAATAGCAATAGTAGTTGTATAATTTAAATACGAATTTAGTGTTTGTGTATTAAAGAAGGTACAATCCTTCAAAGGATAAGAACACTCGTAGAAGACATTACTTTAGTTAAATGGAATTCTTTTTCAATGTGTTTTCTTATCCCCGACCACTAACGCCAGTAATACTTGTAGATTCCTTTTTGGCTGTAGTTGTTGTTAGAGTTGAAAGCTTGGGTTGTAATTGGCAGTCTTCTTAGTAAAACGTTCAATGCAATACAATCTTCCCACCAATATATATATATATATATATATATATATATATATAATGAGAGAGAGAGAGAGAGACAGACAGACAGAGAGACAGACAGACAGACAGACAGAGACAGACAGAGACAGAGAGAAAGGGGTAAGATGTTGCATGTGAGTTGGGGGTAGAGAATAGAAGTATACAATTGAGCAACGTCAAGCCTGGTCAGTACCTAGATGAGTGACTGTCCGGGAACACCAGGTGCCGTGAGCAGCTGGGGTTCATGTGGAGAGCCTCCTGTGGTGATCCCATCGATCCTCCAAAGGTGGAGACCAATCTCTGCACTATACTCAGTAATGCAGAATCAAAGCTTGTTCTCCTCCCAGCTAACTCTTTCAACTCTGTATAAAGGAATGAAAGAGGGGAAAAACGAAGGAAGAATGGAGTCTCCAGAATTAGAGTAATGGGATTGATATATCTTGCATTTTAGAGGTTTTACACACACACACACACACTCACATATATATATATATATATATATATATATATATATATATCCAGGGATATATGCATGCATATGAATGTATGTGCGTAGGTCTATTTAGATGGATGAGGCACTTGTACAATTACTATTTGCATTATCATATCGAATGCAGACCCAAATGAGAAGATCAGAGAAACTCACTCGTCCTACCTCTTTATTTTCTACTTGGCTTCGCGCCTAACTAAGCTTAGTTCTGTTGATATCCATCTACCTATATAGATATATCAAGTTTTTTTCTTTATTTATAAATAAAAAGAATACACGTGGGTGGATGAATACACACGAGTATGTGCGTGTGTGTTTGAGTGTATTTGTTGTATGGGCATATAAATGTGTGCGTGTGTTTGTGCACATAAATGTGTGCGTGTACGTACGTGCGTGCGTGTATGTTTATGTAAATAGAAGCGAAGACGGAGAAATCTTGTTAGGAAATATATATTGTTGTCAAAAAGCCAGTTCCAGCACCAGTCCTTAGTTGCTGTGGTGGCTCAGAGAAGCCAGTGGCCGTTGTCTGGTTCCAATACTTCATGATAGTCTCTCTGCCTGTCTGTCTCTGTCTGTCTGTCTCTCTCTCTGTCTGTCTGTCTCTCTCTCTCTCTCTGTATCTCTCCCGCCATTACTTTGTGTCTCATCGGACCAATACGCACACATATGCGCACATAAGGAAACTTCCTGCATCAAGGAACGGCGGTCGGCGGATCGGCTTATCTGAATTTATTAATCCCTGTGGAGTCTCCGTTGCAACACTTTTGTTAGATCAAGTCCATTAACATCAGCGATTTCCACAGATAGAATCTTCAAGAGCAGGCGGTGGACATTAGTAGCGTCTAGTAGCAGTGAAGGAGAAGAGCGCAGAGCATAGACAATAATGAGAGGCGTCTGGACCAGACAGGGGTGTTTTGAAGCCAGACCAAAAGTGAGAATGTGTACTTGTGATAGGAAAGGAAGAAGGAGGAAAAGAGAAAAGATCGATTGGAAAGGTGGGGAGAAGAAACGGGTGGGAAAAATTGAGGGTAGATTTATGCACTGAAATAGAAGATAAGGCATTGGGTGAATGAAGGAGAGAGAATTTTGCGAGGAAAAAGAGAAGAAATAAGGAAGCTATTGTTAGTGTGAATGAGTTTGGAGAAGAAGAAGAGGAGGAGGAGGAAGAGGAACTGAAAATGAAAAAAATTGAGGAATAAAAAGAAAAATAACAAGGATTCGAAGTAGAGGAAGAAAGGAATAGAGAAAGAAAAAAGAAATGAGAGGGAATTGAAGGAGAAAAAAGGATGAAAAGGAATCGAAGGACAAGAAGAAAAGGGGAATAGAAGAAGAAAAGGCAATAGAAAAGGATCGAAGAAGAAGAAGAAGAGGAAGAAGGGATGAAATGGCACCGAAAGACAAGAAGAAGGGAATAGAAGAAGAAAAGGGAATTGAAAGGGATTGAAGAAGAAGAAGAAGAAGAAGAAGAAGAAGAAGAAGAAGAAGAAGAAGAAGAAGAAGAAGAAGAAGAAGAAGAAGAAGAAGAAGAAGATATTTGAATGCAAGTCTAGGAAAATTAATCATTAACCAAGTGGCTATAGCCGTAATTGCAATGTGTGTCTCGCTATCTCTGATGTGTATGATTATATGTGGTGACATGCTAGCTAGAAGCCCAAACCAGAATAAGCCGACCGCGATCCAACCAAAGTCTTCACTAGACATGAAGGGATAGCAACAAACTGATTTTGCCATTAACCTAGCCTCCTTCTCTTCGCATATTCTCCCCTACTCCACTAACCCGAGAGTGCCCCCACCTCCGCCCTATCCGACCTTTAACCATTGGCTTTGGTGCCCCCACCAGGACCGACGACACCATTTATTCCCCATTCACAGCTCAGAGTTGCAAACGAGTCGACACTTTCCGCTAGGCAAACAAAACTCAAACGCAAAACCTTTTACTTCATGCTTAGGTGGAAACTACTTCCGGTCGTCGTGGTAACGCCGGTGAAGCGTAAAACATTAGGCATCGTGACATACAAAGCCGGCTTCAGAAGTAGCGGGCATTTTGGAATTAAGAGAG